>PVJC01005626.1:0-57905 GCA_004026665.1 Murina feae
GAATATTTCTTGCCACTCCCTTCTGGCCTGCAAAGTTTCTGTTGAGAAATCAGCTGACAGTCATATGGGTGCCCCCTTGTAGGTAACTAACTGCTTTTCTCTTGCAGCTTTTAAGATTCTCTCCTTGTCTTTTGCTCTTGGCATTTTAATTATGATGTGTCTTGGTGTGGTCCTCTTTTGGTTCCTTTTGTTTGGGGTTCTCTGTGCTTCCTGGACTTGGAAGTCTATTTCTTTCATCAGGTGGGGGAAGTTTTCTGTCATTATTTCTTCAAATATGTTTTCTATAGCTTGCGCTCTCTCTTCTTCTGGCACCCCTATAATTCTGATGTTGGTATGCTTGAAGTTGTACCAGAGACTCCTTACACTATCTTTATACTTTTTGATTCTTTTTTTCTTTTCTTTTCTTTTTTCTTTTGGCTTTTCAGGCTGGGTGGGTTTTGCTTCTTCATATTTCATATCTTTGACTTGATTCTTGCGATCCTCTCGTCTGCTGTTGGATCTCTGTATATTATTCTTTATTTCAGTCAGTGTATGCTTAATTTCTAGTTGGCCCTTTATCATATCCTTGAGGGTCTCATTAGATTCATTGAGGAACTGACTAAATTTATTGGCAGTCTCACTAAATTTATCGGCAGTCTCTAGAAAATTCTTGAAAAACCTAATAACCGTGGTTTTGAACTCTATATCCTGTCATTTTCTTTCCTCCATTTCTGTCATTTGTGACCTGTTTCTTTGTCTCTGCATTTTGGCTGCTTCCCTTTCTGAGTTAGGTGATCACTGAGAGAAATTAACCTCTAAGCCACTTGGTTATGAGAGTCAGTTGTGTCTACAGTGGGAGAACTTCTGTGCTGGAGACACCCTTATGGGGCAAGGGTTGTTTCAGTGGGGCTTTTGTGCTCACTGCATCTGCCCTGAGTGTGTTTCTTGTGAATCTGAGTTTTATTTAGGATGGTCCCACTCTGGCCACTGGGTGAGGCTGGCTCTTGTATCTCTAAGGAGGTGTTGATTTAGCCTTTGCCTTAGGCTACTCAGCCTTTTATATGCAAAAGCCTCTGGCAGCTTGGGAGGGGCTGGGCCTCGGGGAGTCTGCAGAGCGGAGCAAATAGCTATGGCTGCTTCTCAGCCCTGCGCTAAGAGACACTGGGTCTCTGTGTCCCACGGTAATTGCTGCAAGCAACACTGTGAGAAACCCGCTTTGGATTTCCTCCCGGTGCCAGTCAGTCCCCCTTCTTGGGGTGTGTGTCTGGGTCCTCAGAAACTTGCCTGAAACTAGAGTTCAGAGCCGCCAGGAGCTTGTGGCTCCTTCCGGTTTGAAAAAGAACCACATCCTCTGGCACCAGCCCTCTCCCCGAGCCCCGTGCACGTGCCTCCATACCTCTGTACTTTGCTTCTGCCACTCCTCTGAGTCTCAGTTTCTTTCTAGTTGTAGAATTTTCACTCAGCCAGCCTTCCTGTGTGTGTGAGTGGTGTCCGTGTTTTCTTTTCGTGGTTATTCTGAAATAGTTGTGCACGGCTGCATTTACGGTGTTTACCTTATGCCGCCATCTTGCTGTCCTCAAATGTCTGTTTTAACTTTAGAACACAATCAGCACCTTTCCCTTATTCCTTCTCAAGAAAAGAAGGAATCTTTTTGCTTAACCTAACATTACATGCATTTCCTGAGTTTATACCAACTCAGGAAATAAGGGGTATGCAAGTGGTAGGTGACAGGTGCAGGAGAGGCACTGGTGACCAATATACCTCTATGATAAAAAACATTGTTAATTTCCATTACCATCATTTGGTAGAAGGAAAAAATATGATTTGTATGGCTTTTGAACAATGGACACAATCTGTATAGATAATGGAATAACACTATGAAAATTTCACTGTGAAGCAATGTGATTACAAATTGACAAGTTCAGTTTAGCAAATGTGTTTGGACTTTGTGCATGTTTAAGGCCCTGTACCAGCCACTGCTGCAGATCCCAGTGGAATGGGAAAAGGACTCTGCTTTCAATGAGCTCCAGCCTTGGGGAGTGGAGACACTTTTGTGCTCCCCAACTATAGGCACTTGGCTGTAGGTCTTCAAGTCTTTGTTCCTTTGGGCTGTGCCTTTGTTTGGAAGGCTCTTCTTCAATTTACTATCTGGAAAATTCTTAAATATCCTTCAAGACTCAGCTCACTGCTCTCTTCTTTTGTAGGTTTTCTGGAGCTCTCCTAAGAGGAAATGTCCTGTATCTCTATTACAAGGAACACCTTTTTTTGTCTGTGAATTCAGGTTTGTCACCCTAGCCTGGGCTCTGAAGAGCCACTCATTCATATTTTTTGTTTTGTTTTGTTAACCCTCACCTGGGGATATTTTTCCCATTGGCTTTTTAGAGATAGTGGGAGGGCAAGAGACATAAATAGAAACATCAATGTGAGAGGGACATATCCATTGGTTGCCTCCCGCATTGACTCAGACCAGAGCTGGGTACCGAGCCTGCAACTGAGGTACGTGCCTTTGACCAGAATTAAACCTGAGAGGCCCTTCATTCCAAGGGTCGATGCTTTATCCACTGAATAAAACTCTTCTTAATGCCACTAGCAATGTGGCCCAGTGCCGGAAACAGGCTAGGTGCCTCAGGCTAGGTTCCTTATTCCCTTGCTGAAGGGAATAAGGAACTGCTTTATAAGGTAGAAAGTGCTAAGCATAGTGCAAGAAATACAGATTTTACTTATTGTTTTAATTTTTTCATTAATTATTTTTCAGAAAGAGAGACAGAGAGGGAGAGAGAGAAATTTGTTGTTCCACCTATTTCTGCATTCATTGGTTGATTCTTGTATGTACCCCGACCGGGGATGGAACTGGAAACCTTGGTGTATGGGGATAATGTCGAGATGATGCTCTAACCAACTAAGTTTATTGGCCAGGGCAAGAAATACAGATTTTAGGAAGTGTGGAGGTTCAGTGGAGGGAAAGGGTAACTTCCAGCTTGGGGACAGGCAGAAATCAGAGCAGCTTCTTGAAGAACAGACCTTTTGAAATAGATCGTGAAGGATGAATGGAACAGATTTGATACAAGAAATCAAGAGAAAGGGGACTCCAACAGCAGGGACACAAGTACTGTCATTACAACACATATATGCAGCTGAATTGTTAGCAAGCACACAGGAACGCACAGATCCACATAGTTACTGTCTTTCCAAGCATTACCTTGGATGTGACACACCTGCTAATGGAATGATCCCTACTCAAAACGTTCTTTTAGAAACGCCTTCAGCCTGTGTACCAAAACCTGCCCACCAGAAAACCACTCTGGCCTTCGTACTTTGCTTCTTTTGACTAAAAAGAATATTATCCAGATGAATTTCTCTCTAAACAGGGTCTCAAAGGTTTGTGGCCATTCAAAAAGATAAAATTCACCTTTAAAGAAGGAAGATTTGCTACCATGAGCATCCTAAAAAGGATGAGCCAGCCGGAGGCTTCCTGTCACGGCCTTTCTCACTGTGGAGGGACAAGGAGATGGATAGAGCCATTCAGCTATGAAGGTGATTACTGGAAGGCCTGGTCTCAGGAAATCATGGTGGGGGGAAGGGGTCCTGGAAGTGGGGAGGCTAAACCCCAAGGCATGACACCTTATTAGTGAATAAGAAGCTGGGGTGCCCACTCTGGGCTGGGACTGACAGCTGAGTCACTCAGGGTGTCCTTCACTCCAGGGACCTGCTCTGGGAAGCATGCACCCCTAAAACACCGCCTCCTGATTTTTCCAAGAGGGATTGGGGGAGAGACTGGGCAACAGGGCACCCAGTTACACACCGCCTTCAACATTACACATTAAAGAATTTTATATAAGCTCACCTGAATTAAAATATTCCTGAGGTGATGGTTTAAATGAATCAGGGCCATAGATTAACTTGCTGGCCCTCAGGTTTAGAGAGTTCAAGTTCTTGGTTATGAAAAAGTTCTGGCAAATCAAATAATCTTGATCATTAAAGCAGACAGTTTTAAAAGCAACTACTGTTTTGATTTAGGGAGAGAAAGATTAAAATACTCTAAAAAACATGTGTTCTGATTTAACTAACAATAAAACTCAAAGGTATTTATGAGACAATAAAAGTAGTTCTAACTATAAAAAGCTTACTTACAGCTTTATAGTACAGATAATTCTAAACTATTGTGTATAAAATTATTGATATTTATTTTAACCTACACTTATTCTAGTGAAGATAAGGCACAGGTAAAAATAAAATCATCCCCAAACTTCAAAAGACAGACTTTGAAGTTATAGGCAGTAATCTATCAAATCAGACAGTTGGTCGGTAACTAACCAAGAGGTCATTATGTAAAACCTTACTCCTTAATTCTATAAACCTGCATCTACCTCTAACGCTCTAGAAACTGCTTTCTAAAAGCCACTGATAAGGTAGACGGTGGCAGCCTTTCTCAATCTTACTCCCCGTGACTAGCCCAGTGATGGTGGAGCCAGCCTCGCTTCTTATAGCTCTGAGACCCTGGACTCTAGTTGTCTTGTCTCCTTGACTGATTCACTCCATTCTCTAAATAATGGAGTTGCCCAAGCGTTTATTCTCTTTTTTCTCTCTTCTCATCTATTTAACTATCATCTGTAGGTCCTCCTCACATGCCTTCAGTGATTTAAAAAAAATACATTTTATTGATTTTTTAGAGAGGAAGGGAGAGGGATAGAGAGTTAGAAACATAGATGACAGAGAAACATTGATCAGCCGCCTCCTGCACACCTACTGGGGATGTGCCCGCAACCAAGGTACATGCCCTTGACCAGAATCGAACCTGGGACCCTTTAGTCCGCAGGCTGATGCTCTATCCACTGAGGAAAAAAAAAAATCACTGTTAGGGCCAGTGATTTTTTAAAAAAAATTGGTTGCCTTCTGCATGTATTCCGACTAGGATTGAACCCACAATCAGGGTATATTCCCTGACTGGGAATCAAATCCGGGACCTTTCGATGTACAGAACGGTACTCCAACCAACTGAGCCATTCTGGCCAGGGTCCCCTTCAGTGATTTTCATACCTGCATTTCACCTGCTTACTACACCTATTCATCTCCATGGATGTCGTGCCTGCACCCCAAAAACAACATGGTGAAAGCCTGTGCATATTTTTCATACTAACCCCTCCTGTGGATTTCCCTATTTTCATTAATGTTATTATGATTCTCCTGGACTTCCAGATTGGAAACTTTGTGTTTAGAGTTAATATTTCTCTTCGCCTCTCTCTATGGCTCTTCCCTTTGTCCTCCAACTCAGGGTCCACTCCATCTCTTTCTTTGCATTGTCGCATTCTAGGTCACACATGCCTATACACTCCTGGCCATCCACTAGTCTCCTAACACGTACCAGGGCCTCTAACCTCTTCCTTTTCCATCTGTCTTGCACAACTCCAACATCATTGCTTACAGTGTAAGTTTCTGACACAAGACCCAGCGTGAAGAAAAGAACCCTGCACATCACGTAGGCACATCTTCTTAGGAACACAGAAGGGTTTCGTCATTGGCCCCGGTTTGCCTGTCTGACCTCACCTCCTGCCTCATTCAGCTCTGCAAAATGACCAGCTTTTCTCTCAAAGCACTTGGTTCGCATCCTTTGTGCGTGCGCTGAATTCTCTGCTAAGAACTGCCCTTTCCTTTCCTGCCTGGCTCAGGAACACCAGCTCGTCCTTCAAGACCCAAATCAAATGTCTTGCCCACTCAGGAGCCTGATTAGCTAGGTTTATTTCCAACATAGCCCTGTATTGTTGCTATTCATTTTTGCTTCATAATTAAAATCTGCTATTTGATGGCAAAAACTGAAGCATAAATATAAGGCCTCATGTATGCTCTGCACGTGGTAGATAGCAATAGTTATGAAATAAATGAATGAGTAAAAATTAATGATACCCCTGAGTCTCCCTTAAATTGGACTCCTTTGGTCTAACTTGAATATGAGAGCAGGGCTTTTCAAACTTTAATGTGCATATAAAGCCCTTGGCAAGTTTTAGCAAGAGGCAGGTTCTGATTCAGTAGGTCTGGGCTGGGGCCTGGGATTCTGCATTTCTAACGTGTTTCCAGGTTGTTGCAGACCCAGGGACCACACTGCACTGCAGAATTGGGTGTTTCCCCCACCCCATATTTTCCTGGCCTATGCTATTCATCATGCTTTGTGCTCCCTCTGGCATGCTACTCATCCCATTATCATGTTGTATTGTTTATGTATTCATCTAGAATGGGAGTTTCAGTGGACAGGAACTGTGTCTACTGAGTCATAGATCCATCTTTGTATTCTCAGAATCTGGGGCATTGTAGGTGCGTAAGCAACGTTTAATAGTCTCTTTCTGGCTGAATTCACCGCCATTTCCAACCTAACTCCATTATCTGTGCATGGGAGCTCATTTGTTAGTCAATGACCCTCCCAACTCTGTCTGGTCTCTTCTGTAGGAGAAGAAAGGGAGTTAAAAACCCAAGAGCAATGGAGCTGGCTGAATGCAGCTGTGGTCAGGTAGACTGGAGAGAGTCAGTCTCTGTAGCCACCGAGATCAATGGGCTTGTGATCCAGACGACTGGCACACCACCCAGGCTTCATCCACTCACTGTGACTAATAAGCTCCAGGCGTAGGTTTAGGACAACTTTAAAACATGACGTGCAAAGAGCTTGTATCATATGTAATAAATGTGCACTCTATTAAAAAAAACAACAACAAAAAATATGACATTTGTCTTGAAAAAATATATAAAATAATTCTGTTTAAAGCTTAAATGAAAATTTAGATATCAAAGATTGAGTTTTTGCTTGTAAAATCAAGAGGAAGCCAGAGAGGACAGAAGACTTGAAAATTTAAAGACATACATATTTAATGACATGCTAGAGCATCTGCATTATTTATGATAGTCAGAGTACCCTCTGGCTGAATTTTAATTTGATCACAAGCAAACTGTTAAATTTTTGCTTTGTAAATAGACATTAGTTTTTTATGTTGAGAAACAGGCTGAAAAGAAATATATGCCTGGAAGAAAAAGAGTGATTTCCAAGTCTCTTGCTTTGTGATAAATAAAGCCCTACTGTGCATAATATTATAACCATTTCAAATGATATGCATTTTCTGGAGGTTCGGGGGAGGTTAGGATGGATGACAATTGGTATATAGGACAGATTTTTAAAAAAATCACCTTATTAGCAGAGGGAATTCCATCACTATTATATACTACTTTACACACATTCATCAATGTGCAGTTTTATTCTTCTTTACAAATAATTATATCTTAGTTGTTTTCAAAGCTGAAGTAATTCAGACAGACACGTGAAAGGACAAAAATCCGTCAAGTTTTACATCAGAAAGTGAAGAAAACAACCACATGTTATCCTGTTTGTGAACTTCATGACCTTTCTTCTAACCAGATCCACACAGAACAGAGTAACAGCTGGAATGCTGATCTGGGCAATTCATAGAAAGATCAGTTATTTCCATAATTACAAGTGTAAAGATTAGGCCTTAGTGGTTCAGCTTTAGTTATCTGATTTGTAGGAACTGCCAACGGATATTACAAATCTGACCTACTGCCCAGGATAATAATGAACGGTATTGGGTTCCTGCCAAAAGATCAATTTATTCCACAAAGTGCGTTTGAGACTAGTGCATACGAGGAAACTATGTAATTAATATGGAGAACAGTTTCCGATAACTAAACTACCTCCAAACTGCAAGAAGTTTCTGGTAGAGTCCTAGTCCACGGCCACGTTGCAGAAAAGAGAAGATTCCATTTGCCACAGTGAATGTGAGAAGAAATTCCAGATGCATTACTTCGCAGCTGCTTCTTCCCCAGCGCACCCTTACCCGCGCCAGCACACTTGTGCACACAGGGACCCCTCACCAATCACTGTCCTGAAAAACCACTGGCCGCGAAGTTTTCATTTCGCCGTGACAACTGAAGGCAGGAACAGTTGTCTGACACAGCTGCAGTCTGGACACAAAGGTTAGGAGGTGGGAGCAGGCAAATACAGTTCCAGTGCTAACTCGGGGATGATCTTTTTTAGAGCATGTACCCTTGTAAACTCAGGCTCAGCAGCAGGCATGCAGTCAGCTGGTCACTCAAACCCCACAGAGCCCAAATCTCAAAATCCAATTTGAAAGGAGAAAACCTGTTACTCAAAAATACTTAACATTTATATTTTAAATTAAAAAATATAATTAAAATATTTTAATAGTTTCTTTTTTACCCCAGATCTAAGAAGGGAACAAAAATATGAGGAAATAGATTTCTATGTGTATGTCTTAAAACTTGTCAGAAGATTTTGTACATATGATCTGGACCAACATTTTCTTACCAAAGTAATTTCTCACTTTTAATATCTGGCCAAAACTTCATCATATTGCTCTTCTATTAAAGAAATGAAGTAGATGCTCTGCTTTATAATGATTACCATTTTGAATAGAATTTTCCAGGAGCATGACATGTGCTCAATAAATAATAGCTTTCATTTTTTATTATGGCAACCCATGCTGCCCAACACATGCTCCAAGGATCATTTACATTTTGCACAAATATAACATTTTTTGTTTCCTAACATATTTTTCAAAATGTGGAATATGACCCATCAGTGGGTCATGAATTTAGTGAGTCTCAACCAGAATTTTATAAAAAAATAAAATAAAAGGTAAAAGAAAATATCTGAATGCATATCATGTGGTAAGAAAAAGTATTGTTTTATGAAACTTATTTTAGTATTGTGGGTACAGTGTGTGTGTGTGTGTGTGTGTGTGTGTAAAATGTATTTCTTACTATGGGTTGTCTTAAAAAAGTTTAAAAGTCATTGTTACAAGGCATAATGAACATAATGAAAAGATAAGTATTCACTCTAGAACAAAGCAAAACAATTACATTTATTTACCTATAATTAACTAGAGGCTTGGTGCACAAAATTCATGCATGAGGGGAGGGGTGAGGAGGGCCGGTGGGGAGGTCCCTCAGCCAACCTGAACCCTCTTCAATTTGGGAGCCCTCAGGGGATGTGCTACTGACTGCTTCAGCACACTCCACCTGGTTCTCTGCTCTCTGCAGGGCCTGTCTGCTCCACACCACGGGGATGGGCAAGCAGGCCCTGCTGGGTGCTGCTTGTGGGCCCCACTTGCCTGCTCCCCGGTCGTCCTGCTTGCCTGCTCCTCATCGCCCCAATTGCCTGCTCCCTTGCCGCTGTCACCACCCAGCAGGACTTTCTGGGTACTGCCTGCGGCCCTGCTTGCCTGCTCCCTGGTTGCCCCGATTGCCTGCTCCTTGGTCGCACCACCACCACCCAGCATGCCCTGCTGGGTGCTGTCTTGGGAACCCGATTGCCTGCTCCCCAGTCACCGCTGCCACTGCCCAACAGGCCCTGCTGGGTGCTGCCTGCAGTCCAGCTTGCCTGCTTGTAGGTCGCCCTAGCAACCACCCAGCAGTCCTTGCTGGGTGCTGCCTGCGGAGCCCCTTGCCTGCTGGGCTTATGTTGCCAGGGTGACGCCTCCAGCGTCCTCACCATCTTCATCGTGGAGTGATGGTTAATTTGCATATTACTCTTTTATTAGATAGGATAATAAATTGTTTTTAAAAATCTTTATTGTTGCCCTTGCCAGCTTGGCTCAGTGGAATAGAGTATCAGCCTATGAACCTAAGCGTCCTAGGTTCGATTCTGGTCAAGGGCACATGCCTGAGTTGTGGGCTCAATCCTCAGTAGGGAGCATGCAGGAGGCAGCCAATCAATGATTCTCATCATTGATGTTTCTAGCTCTCTCTCTCCCTCTCTCTTCCTCTTTGAAATGAATAAAAAAATATATTTTTAAAAATCTTTATTGTTGAGAGTATTATAGATATCCCCACTTTTACCACCATTGCTCCCCTTTATTTGGTTCCCACCCCACCTCAGGCTTTCATCATCCTATTGTCTGTGTCCATAGGTAATGCACATGTGCATATACTAGTAAGATCTTTGGTTAATCTCTTCCTGCCCCTCCCTCCTCTGAGATTTGTCAGTTTGTTCCATGTTTCCATGCCTCTGAATCTATTTTATTCACCATTTTATTTTGTTCATTGCATTTTTGTTTATTTTGATTTTTAGATTCAATTGTTGGTAGATATTTATTTATTCCCATTTTCCCATCCTCCTCCCCCTCCTCCTTCTCCTCCTCCTCCTTCTTCTTTGTCTTCATCTTTGTCTGAAAAAATGCCCTTCAACAATTCATGTAATACTGGTTTGGTGGTGATGAGCTTCTTTAGCTTTTTTTTTGGTCTGATCTTCAATTCTAAATGATAGCTTTGCTGGGCAGAGTAATCTTGGTTGTTGTTCCTTGCTCTTCATCACTTTGAATATTTCTTGCCATTCCCTTCTGGCCTGCATAGTTTCTGTTGAGAAATCAGCTGACAGTCCTATGGGGCTCCCTTGTAGGTTACTAACTGATTTTCTTTTGATGCTTTTAAGAATCCTCTACTCTACTGTTGAATTCCTATAAGTTATTATTTATTTCAGTTAGTGTATGCTTAATTTCTGTCTGGTCCTTTTTCATGTATTTGAAATTCTCATTAAGATCCTTCAAAGTTTTAGTACGTTCCTTGATACTCTCATTAATTTCCTTGAAGCTCTTATCAAGTCTGTTGGAGCTTTCATTAAGATCCTTGAGTAACCTTAAAACCATTGTTTTGAACTCTGTATCCAGTAGTTCGCTTGTTTCCATTTCTTTCATTTGTGACATGTTTCTTTGTATCACATTTTGGCTGCTTCCCTATGTTTGTTTCTATGTATTAGGTAGAGCTGTTATGTCTCCTGTAATTGGTAGAGTGGCCTTGTGTATTAGTTGTCCTGTAGTGCCCAATGGCTTAGCCTCCCCAGCCAGCAGAGCTGGATACTCTAGGTATGCCCCTGTGTGGACTGTGTGCATAATTTTGTAGTTGAGCCTTGACTGCTGTTGGCATCACTGGGAGGATTAATCTCCAGACCAATTGGCTGTGAGGCCCAGCTATGTCTACATTGGAAGAGGAGCTGTGCAAGAGGCACCCCTATGCAGCAGGACTTGCTTTAATGGGGCTTTGGTGCTCACTGAGTCTGCCCCTTAAGTGTATCACTTGTGGATGTATAAAGTTGTAGTCTGGTATGGTATAAAGCTGACCATCAGGTGCACTGGCTATGGAGCCTCCCAGGAGGTACAAAGTCAGACACTGCCTTTGTTAGATCTGCAGGTGGCTGCTACTTATTTTTGGCTTGGAAGTGCCCAGACAAGGCCCTGCTGTGAATCAAGGCAAGCTGCTGCTAGTGCCAGGCCTTGGGCCTTTTATTGATAGGTTTGGGGCATGATGATACCAGCTGCTGCTTATTTGAGAGATTTTAGCAAAGTCTGAAGCCTGAGCCAGGATAGGGCACTCATATGGAAAAGCAGCTGTAAACAGCTTAGGTGGGGCTGCATTTTGGATTGGATGGGGTCTCAGAGAATCATCAGGGTGGAGCAAACAGTGTGGGCTATGGCTGCCACTCAGCTCTGCAACAAGGGAAGTCTCAGTACAGGAACAATGACCCCTAGGAGCACTCCTGTCTGGAAGAAAGACACCGTGAGTTTCTGCCCTGATGCTAGACAGTCCAGTTCCTCCCCATATGTCCCTGGATTCTACCAAAGCTACCACCCAGCTCTGGAGCTCAGAGGAAATGAGACCATGTAAGTTCATGTGTGGGCCCTTTAAGAGGAACACCTGGGACTCCAGCAGCCTCTATGTTACTCAGCCACAATCCTCACTGGTTTTTACAGCCTGAAGTTAGGATGACTTCTCTTTCCAGCTCTGGGACCCTGGGTTGGGCATCTGGTGTGCAGCTGGGACCTCCTGCTTATCACAGGAGGCTTTGGAGATATATCTCCCGATTAAAAACATGCCACTCATGGATGTCAGACCAGCCCGTTCTGCACCTCTGCTCCTACTACCAGTCTCAATGTGCTTTCTTCTTTACTTCCCTAGTTGTAGGACTTCTATTCAGTCAGCTTTTAGGTGGTTTTGAATGATGGTTGTTCAGTATTTTAATTCTAATTTTGATGTGGTTGTGAGAGGCAGTGAGTACAAGCATTTACCTATGCTGCCATCTTGGTTCCAATGCCAATCAAATTCTTGTTTTACATTTAAAACAAAATTATTCAGGTTTGCATATTGCATTAAAGGTAAGCAAACCATTTAAAATTAAATTTCTATTTATTTTCCATGGGCACCATTAGAGAATTAACATTTGTTTGTTTACATGATTACTTTCAATAAATTAATTCTTATCCCTTTTCCATTTATCTACTATGAAATAATAAGATATCCTAAGACCATTGATGTTTAGTTTGTTACTCTTTCATGATGACCTAACTTCATGGCAAACTTGTGACAATTTTCCTTGATGAAAAATTCACCTATTACAAAACAGCATCTCATTGGAAATGTATAAAAAATAATTCCACCTACACATTTCCACACATACCCTTCAAATATTTATGAACTCTTCTATCAGAAATCATAATGTTGTGAGCAAAAAAAAAATAACCAACTCAGTTATTGTATCTCACACTATACATTTCAGTTTATGGAGAAAATAGGCAAAGTAGAAAATAAAAAACAAGTGTCAGTCTTTACGCATCAATGTTAACATTTGTACAAGCATTGGGGAACAAATGTATAAGTGCCACACTCCCTCGAAAAATCACAAACTATGCCTTCATATTAAGCCTGATCTAACATTAACATTTAGAATGAGGTTAGGTGATACAGTATGGTTATCAGGGAAGTGTGGGTTCTACCCTCAAATAGAATTCACAAGTATGCAGTTTCATCTCAGCATTTACTCTAGTTAGATCATCCACTGTGACCACTGAAAGGTAACATTCATTTCTAACAGAAGGGATTCTTCCATGAGAAGCATTTCCCAAACAAGTACATAGTCTTAAAAGGTCAAAGAAGATTCTAAAAGACCCCCAATTCACAATTTATTTCAAACTATTTACTGGGCACTTACTCTGTGCCCGGTACTATGGTAGGGGCTAAAGGTAGAGATGATTTTCCGGTTGAATGAGAGAGCTCTGGAAGCACACAAAAAAATTAGAATTCTATATGTTGAAGGCTATGATTGAGGTATAATAAAACTATGGAAGAGGCATAGAGGGTGGGCCATCCATTCCAGATGGAAAGCCAATCAAGATCGATGGAATATTCTTAAAGAAGTAATGTTGAAGCTGAGTCTTGGAGAAGAGGGAGGGGGTGCTTCCTCCAGAGAACTCAGGTAACATAGCATGCTATATGTTTGGGACATTGCAGTAAAGGCTGACCCATATGAAATTTGCAAATTTTGAAATACCAACAATTTGATGTAGTTCAGCCTAAGCACTGCATGTGGCCAGGATTCCATGAGTAGTTTTGCGGTGCTGGGATGCAGTGAGATAAGGGAGAGTAAGAGAGAAAGTTGAAGAAGAAGGCAAAGGTCAGATCAACATCTCAAGTAGGGATTGGAGTGGTAACAGACACAGCCTGGGATTTTAACCCAGGACTAGAATATCATTCAGAGTAGTAGAATTGCTTAAGTATTCAAAAATACTATTTTATAAACTTTAAAACATCAAAGTAGAAAGCAAAAACATTAAAAAAGACATTTTATTCATAATTCTATTTCCTTAAAATTAATAACAATCTCAAACCTTCCTACTTCCTTCCATCTTTATAACACAGTTTCTTAATAATATAGGCAATTTAGGACTCATAAACTTTTGCACTCTAGCACTAAACTGACTATAAAATCATTTCTCATGTAATTATAAGGTTACTAGAGGCTTGGTGCATGAAATTTGTGCATTGAGGGAAGGGGATCATTCCTTAGTCTGGCCTGTGCCCTCTCAAAGTCTGGGAACCCGCGGGGGATGTCCACCTACTGACTTAGGCCCTATCCCTCCAGGCATCAGGCCTAAACCAGCAGTCAGACATCCCCCTCGCAGTCCAGGGTTCTCACAGTCTAGGACTCCTCACTCCTTATCACCCACTTGCAGCGGAAACAGGAGAGGCTCCAACTACTACCGCTGCACTTGCAGCAGTGAGCTCGGCTTCTGGCTGAGTGGCACTGCCCCTGTGGGAGCACACTGACCACCAGGGGGCAGCTCCTACTTGAGCATCTGCCTCCTGGTGGTCAGTGCACATCATAATGACCAGTCATTTCCCTGTTTGGTTGATTTGCATATTAGGGTTTTATTATATAGGAAAGGATTTTTAACAGCTGCTCAGGGTTCTTACCATAGACAACCTTTCCACTCTCTTTTGTATGTGTAGGCGGTTCCCAGATTTTCCTATGACAAATGGCATTTTCATAAGCATTTTCTACAGGTATGTTTTATCATATGCTTTCCTTGAGGTAAATTCTAATGTGAGGTTACTAGGCTACCAGAATGACTATTTCTCTGGTGTGTTGTTAGCCAGGTGAAAGAGGGCTTGGTACTTACTGTTTTGCTCCAGGTAAGGCCTGTGGTGTGGTGTTCCTTGATGTATGCTTGAAGCTCACTCCAGATGTTCAAATATGACTTCACCCAATCTACATGGCGTAAATCACTTTTTTATGAAAGAGAATGGATGAGAATGAATGCATCTAAAATTAGGATCTAAAATCAGAATTAAAAGAAAAGCAGGGAGGCACATAATAATCCAGTAACTAAGGCTGGATGACCTTGGAGCAATTGTCTTTCTAGTTTGTCACTGTGAACTGATTCCAAAGAGAACCTTGAGAAAAAGCTGTTTCAGGTCTCTCCTGAGGAGAGCCAAGTGCCCTGGAGGTGGGGGACAGAAAGGATCACGGAGGTGGATCCCACAGAACCAAGTTGATTCAGGTCATGTGTCCTCATGTCACCTGTTATGAGAAGATGACTGTAGAGAGGTGACCCTTCCTTTCTGTACTGCTTTTAATGCACAATGAAAAACTTTGTGTTTTCAGGAAGAACAATGGAAATGAAAAAATGTCCTTTGGTTTGTTTTCTAATAATTTGGTTGAGTTATTTAGTTGAAGTATAACTAAATTGGAGGATTTTCAACTGGTAAGGATACTGCTGTTATAAGAAAAATGATTTCGCCCCAGCTAGCGTGGCTCGGTGGTTGAGCACTAATCTGTGAACCAGGAGGTCACAGTTTGATTCCTGGTGGATATGCCCAGGTTGCAGGCGTGGTCCCCAATGGGAGGTGTACAGGAGGCAGCCAATTAATGATTCTTTTTCATTATTGATGTTTCTCTCTCTCTCTCTCTCCCTTCCTCTCTGAAATCAATAAAAATATATGTTAAAAAAGGAAAAATGACTTCCTACAAATGGGTATCATTCCATATATCTAAAGGTAACATTCATTTAAATTACCTTAATTTGATACAACCACAATGTAAGCTAGGCGGGCATTACCAATACTTTTATCCCAATGTTGCTGAGCCAAGATGTAGTCAATGCTTACCTTTTACAACAGGATTAACATAGAGGATTGAGTTGACTGTTAGAAAATTTAACTTGTAGACAGGCAAAAATAGTTGCATTTTCTTTGGATAATTCCCACCCACACATGTTCCCCACTTTGAATGAAGCAGTGGTAAATGAGTCAATGATGAGATCTCAGTTAACAAAAACGTAAGCATGAACCTGGGCCATTAATCTGAAGACAATCACTGAAGAAGCTCTGTATTACTAAAGTTCTTGTCAATAATGACTTTTTTTCTGGACATATTTTGTTTTGTTTTCCTGGAAATGCTCCATGAAAAGTACCACCAGCACACTAGAATCCCACTGTATTAAGTCATGCCATTGAAGAAAAGTGAAATGGGGCACTGACGTCATCATCATCTACCCCTCAAAGAGGAAAAATGCGAGTGTGATAAGGATCGCTTCTTTAAAAAAAAAAATAAAAATGCGAATGTGATTTTGTTCTATATTTTTAGATTTACTGATTATACTAATCAAATCTGTGAAAAATCTCATTTTCACTTTCTTGCACTTTCATAGTCAAAACCCGAAAGGCTAAGTGTAGTTTCATATGTCTCTAACATCAGTTTTTTTATTTTATGGGGTGTGAGGGTCTTAGTATTGTGCCCTGCACATAAGAGGAAGTATATACAACAGTTATTGTTATAACACTAAAATCATTTCAATATAATGTACAGACATACTTATATACGATTATTTATACATATTGTATATGTACATATGTGTATGTACATACAACACACATGTCTATAGACATTCTAGAAATAGCAGGTTGCATATTTAATATACTTTCTATTTAAAAACTTTAACAGGCAATGAAGTTCAAACGTGTATATGCAAATTCATTTTTAACTATTATGATTTTGACTTGAAGAAAGTTCTATCAAAATAATAAGGAATAACAATATGATGTCTTCTAGCCTGAAATCAGCCTCTATGAGACAACACATTGAGCAGGACCCAACGACACGTCAGGAGCTGCAAACCCATCCTCAGTTTCATTTACCCTGGAAGAAGCTATGGTGGGGGGAAGGAGGACATGCGATTTTAATGAGTATGACTCAGAGAGGCCATTTCTCTATAAAGTCAAAATAATTAATTTATTCTATTCATTTACTGAAAAAGAGCTAAACAACCAGCCAAGCCAGTCAAAAGAGTTATTTACACGGATGCAGAGTTCACTACAGCTGGTTTGGGTGCACCCATAAGTGGGTATTAGGTGAGCAGTGTGCAGTATTCTGCTTCTGTCAGGTTAGCACCCCTGGAAGTCCAACTAGTGATTTGGGACTGGTTTGACTACTTCTGGAAGTGAATGAATGAATCCACACCTCTGGCTGCATTTCCCCAGCTTCTGATACAGTCTTTAGGTGGTCCATTAAGTGTAATTGAGTTGTCCCTGATGTTGCCAGCAGTGTATTTTCTACTCAGTAGCTGACATTGAGGGGTAAACCCTGGGCTCTATTTGCGTGTGTACAAAAAGCAGAAAACCACAACCCTCCTGGCTATGCTACCAACAGGAGAGAATCACACCCATGGCCCCAACACACACTGAGATAGGGGCTGGGGAGGAGGCCAGGAGCTGATGACATGAGAGAAAAACAGAAATGACCTCCAAGATGGTCCCCAAGGGTCCGGTCTGGAAAAAAATTCTAGGCACAGAAGATCTTTTCTGAATTGTTTTTATGTGAGAAGAGCAGGCTGTCTTGCATTGTTGGTGCTTCTTCTCATTCATATTGCACAATTCCATAGTCTCTAACACAACATGGCAACATCTGGAGTTGTATCCTTGGGCACAGTCACCTCCACCACAGTCCTCTGGGTGTGGGAAGTCTGTTCCTGGGTATAATAATTATTTTATTGAAAGTTTCCGGGCGGTAAAAGGCAACAGGCACGCTTAGATCTCCTCAAGCTGCCCTTCCGAAAAGCTGCAAGAACTCGTTTGCTAACTATGAAGGCAGCACTGCAGTTTAGGAGACGTTTTCCTGACATTCAGCTTTAGTGTCTCTCCACTTGGTCCCATTTTCAGGTTTAACCCCAGTTTAGGTCTAAGAGCAATGATTTGGATTGTAGAAAGCAATGATTTTAAAGTTTAGAGGCAAACCCCTTGGTTCAGACTCACCTGCACTTCCAGCAGCCCTCTGAGTGGCTGCTGTTCTTACAGACGCCTCTCTGTCCACCCCGATCATATTTCATCTTAATGCAATCACTGCTTTCCCTCACATTGGCCTGGTTTATTGACTCGTTTCTGTTCTTCACTTATACGTCATTTCCCGATTCCCTCTTTCTTCTCTCTGCTCACCCACCAACTCGATTTAAAAAATATATATATTTTATTGATTTTTTACAGAGAGGAAGGGGAGAGGGATAGAGAGCTAGAAACATCGATGAGAAAGAAACATCGATCAGCTCTCCTCCTGCACATCTCCCACTGGGGATGTGCCCACAACCAAGGTACATGCCCTTGACCCAGAATCAAACCTGGGACCTTTCAGTCCGCAGGCCGACGCTCTATCCACTGAACCACACCAGCTAGGGCCACCAACTCGATTTTGATCAGTGTAAAAGTTTTGGAGCCATATCGGGCCAGTCCATCACAAATCACCACAGAGCTCTCACATTATTGTGGGAATTTGTAATAGATGACAGGCATTCAAGTGGGGAGAGTCTATTTATTCATCACAAAAAAAAAACTGAGGCAGACTTTCTAAAACACACATATTATCTGGACAACTGTTTCACTTTCCATTTTGCTTTATCTGCAAAGGTAGGATTTTTCATTAACATTTTCAGTAAATTAGCTAATAGTCCCTGAAAGGAATCGGTAATGAACTATGCTGAGTTTTAGGACAAATGTCTACTAAGCGATTAACTGCATACCTGTGTTTGTAGTCCTTTAACACCCTGTTAGTGTAAAAGGTGGCGGCATCATTCATCTCCTTCACGTAAGGGCCAGGTTTGGGGGACTGCGAGAACAGCACCATCACCCAAACATAGAAGGAAAAAAAAAAAAAGGATAAGAAATAAAATGCCTTAAAGAAGAAGAAAAGCAATGGGGATGTTGACCTGAAAGTTGGAGAACAGATTTTTGCTCTGTGAAAACCGATGAAACACTGCACACCGGAGAACACAAAAAGCACCGAACTTGGAACAGCACCCGAGCGGTACGTTCCGCCTGCACAGCCTCGGCCTTCAGTGTAGCCGGCGGAGCACGGAGCCTGAAGGGAGCTGTGGCTTCTCTGAAACGCCCCCAAAGCTGTGGAGCGCAGGGCCCACACTGCACCCGACTCACCACAGCTATCCACCCCAGCGCCAGGATGCTTTCGCTGACGGCCGAGAGATGGTTAAACATGGTGCTGCCCCGGTTCCTCTCTCGGAAAGTCTGGATTTCCTGAATCTTTTCCGATATCGGTTTCAGAAGTGCGGCCACGTCATTCTGTAAGCAAACATTGAGCACTGTTACTTAGGACGGGGCAGAAGCAGTGGCCTCTGTGCTGGCGTGAGCAGTGGTCAGGATGCACCATTTGTCAGTGGCTTGCAGAAACGAATGCTTTTTTTTGGTTATGATAATGCTATATTTTTATCCTCTGAGGTGTGAAAATTGCACATACATTTAGCAACATTAATGTCTCCTGAGACATGGAAAACCCCCAGGATATGATACAGCCCAGTTTCAGAGAATTATCATGGAACAGAGTGACATTGGGTGCAGATCAGTTACATTCTAAAATGGGATGCGTAGATCACACGCTGTAATAACACAGGTCTAAAATCAGGATGAGCGAGAGGTTGGTAAAAGGACAGCTTCCTATTCCCGTGGGAAAATCATGTGAGGGAGGGTCCTTGCCTTTATTAGAGTTACCCTCATCCATGTGAAAAAGCAGAAATCTATCGTTGAGGCCTTTTTAAAAGAAAATGTGATGACATAATATTTATAGTTACCTTAAAGTCTGGTTTGACTTTTTCTAAATGTCCTGGGTCAACTTTGCCTCTGACTACTTCTGATTAATTAAACAAGTGATTTCACTAGCTATATTAAAAATGACTTTCAAAATCATGTGAACCGACTTATGACATATCACAGAGGTAGGTGCTCGCAACATCTCTCGGTCTATACCCTTAGCATCCTCTACTTTCTCTGGTTTTGAAGAGCAGATGTAAGATTACCTGATTTTTTTTTAAAATACATTTTTATTGATGTTTTACAGAGAGGAAGGGAGAGGGATAGAGAGTTAGAAACATTGATGAGAGAGAAACATCGATCAGCTGCCTCTTGCACACTCCCCACTGGGGATGTGCCCACAACCAAGGTACATGCCCTTGACTGGAATTGAACCTGGGACCCTTCAGTCCGCAGGCTGACGCTCTATCCACTGAACCAAACCGGTTAGGGCAGATTACCTGATATTTTTTTTGGTGTATTTGTGCTCCAAAGAAATAGTAAATCTTGTACTTCAGCTTTGTAAAAGCAGTTGAAGAGGTTTCTGTCTTGTTTGCAGAAAATAGAATAGAAAAACTCCTAACACTCTTTAATTTCTTTAATCAAGACTTCAAAGGTTCCAGCCTTGGCTACTTATCGGAATCATCTAGGAGTTTTCAGAAGCGGAGGCCTGGTTTCACTCCCTTAGGCTGATTCAACTGGTCTGGCAGAGACCTTGGTTGGGGGAGATTAGAGAAGTTTCCCAGGTAAGATTTTTGTTGTTGTTAATCCTTACCTGAGTACATTTTTCCATTGATTTTTAGAGAGAGTGGAAGGGAGGAGGAGAGACAGAGAGAGAGAAACGTTGATTGGTTGCCTCCTGCAAGCGCCCCGACAAGGGCCAGGGATTGAGCCTGCAGCTGAGGTACATGCCCTTGACTGGAATTGAACCCGGGGCCCTACAGTCATGGGCCAATGCTCTATCCACTGAGCAGAACCTGCTAGGGGCCCAGCAAGATTTTAATCACTGCTACGGTGGTGGATTAATACCCCCAAATACTAGAGACAGAAAATAATTAGGGAAGTAGTTATGTTCACTGCTGCAGCTTCCAGACCTCACTTGTCTTCTTGTCCCCCAAAGATTCGCTCCCATAAAAGAAATGTATGTAAAGGCTTTGGAATTAGAATGACTTTAGTTCAAATCCCAGCTCTGCCACTTAACTAACTTTGCAGCCTTACGCAAATTACTTAATTTGAACAGTGGTCTCTTCATCTGTAAATCAGATATAATACTTATAGCCTATAAACTATAGGAGACATAGCATATTAAATCTCTGGCACATGGAAGGTACATAGTTAGTGGAAGTTGTTATCATTATTATTACTATTATGCAATTAGCTTAGATTGGAGGTAAAAAGGATGTACTTGTAATATGTGATGTTGATTTGTTTCAAATAAATGTATATTTGAAATTTTTATTTTTCAATTACAGTTGACATTCAATATTATATTATATTCATTTCAAGTATATGGCACATAGTTATATATTTATATAACTTATGAAGTGATCCCCCAATAGGTGTGGTACCCACTTGACACTGTGCATAGTTATTACAATACTAGGGGCCCGGGGGGGTGTCCCTCAGCCTGGTCTGTGCCCTCTTGCAGTCTGGGACCCCTTGGGGGATGTCCACCTGCTGGCATGCCTGGCCAGCCTGGGTGAGGAGGGCTGATGGCTGTTTGCAGGCTGGCTAAGCCCCCCAGTGGGGACCTTCACCCCATGGGGATGTGGCCAGCCTGGGTGAGGGGCTGAGGGCTATTTTCAGGCTGCCCACATCCCCTTCAGGGTTTGGGTCCCTACTGGCATGCCTGGCCAGCCTGGGCAAGGGGCTGATAGCTGTTTGCAGTCTGGCCACAGCTCCCATAGACCCAAGGTCCCAGCAAGGCTGGCTGGAAGCAGGTTTCTGGTGTTTATTTATCTTCTATAATTGAAACATTGTTGCCTTGAGCAGAGGCCACAGCCTGCCTAGGCAGGCAACGTAGCCTCCTTTTGCTTTAACTCTGTGGCTTCTATAATTGAAACTTTGTTGCTTTGAGCTGGCCGAGGCAGGCAGTTTCCTCCAAACAGAAGCCTCCCATTTGCTCTAGCTCCATGGCTGCAGGCTACTATCTTGGCTGGGTTAATTTGCATATAATCGCTCTGATTGGCTAATGGGTGTGGCTTGGCTGGTGGGTGTGGCTTAGGTGTCTCAGAGTGATGATTAATTTGCATATTACTCTTTTATTAGATAAGAAGATAATTGACTATGTTCCCTTTGCTGTACTTTACCTCCTTGTGACTTTTTTGTTAATGCCAATTTGTACTTTTTAATTCCTTCACCTTTTTCACCAAGTCCTCCAACTCCCCTACCATTTGGCAACCATAGTCTGTTCTCTATGAGTCTGATTCTGTTTTGTTTGTTCATTTATTCTGTTCTTTAGGTTCCACATATAAGTGAAATCATATGGCTTATTTCACTTAGCATAATATCCTCTAGGTCCATCCATGTTGTCACAAATGGTAAGATTTCATTCTTTTTCATGGCCAAGTAATATTCCATCTTCTTAAGCAAATCATCTATTGATGGACACCTAGGTTGTTTCCATATCTCGGCTATTGTAAATACTGTTGTAACAAACAGAGGGGTGCATATATCTTTTCAAATTAGTGTTTTGAATTTCTTCAGATAAGTACCCAGAAGTGGGATTGCTGGTGCATACTGTAATTCAATTTTTAATTTTTAAAGATGCTTTAGGACTTTAATGTCCTTCACATGTTCAACATAAAGTGCTAGCTGGCTGATGTGGCTCAGTGGTTGAGCATCCACTCTTGAACCAAGAGTTCGATTCCCAGTCAGGGCACATGACTGGTTATGGGTTGGATCCCCAGCAGGGGGCATGCAAGAGGGTGCCAACCAATGATGTTTCTCTCTCATCCATCTCTCTCTCTCCCTTCATCTCAATAAAAGTCAATAAAACATATTTTAGCCCGGCCAGCATGGCTCAGTGGTTGAGCATCTTCTTATGAACTATTCATTTCCCTGTCAGGGCATATACCAGACTGTGGGGCATGCAGGAGGCAGACAATCAATAAATCTCTCTCATCATTGATGTTTCTACCTCTCTCTCCTTCTCTCTTCCTCTTTGAAATAAATAAAAAAATATATAAAAAATAAAATAAATAAAACGTATTTAAACACACACACACACACACACACACACACACACACCAAACTGTCATAGGAAGAAAGAGTCTTCAGCAAGTGTCTCCCAGAACCGACAGCATTACACGGAGAGGCTGGCTACCTCCCGCAGACCTCTCCACAGGGAAATCATGTGGCCCCCAAGAGCTTCATCTGAAGCTAAACAAAACAAACAGCTTTGTCGAGAAACATTGTTTTCTAAAGCATCACCTCCTTTTGCCAATTTGGAATGGAATTATCATTTTGCTTCTATTCTGGTGATCCCTTGGACGTGCCTAGAATCTTTGAGAACTATCAACTGTTAGAGGAGCTGGAGCTAGAACCCAGGTCTTCTGTGAGGCCCCATGATGATTCTCTACATTGGAAACTCAGAAAAATACAGTTAGCTTCCTGCACACAGGTTTCTTCTCTGCCAACAGGACTAAGGAAAAGTACTGTGAAGAGATTAAAGGCTCAGGTCTGGAATAGGACTACTAGGGTTCAAGCCCCTGCTCCCTGGTACACTAAGCTCTAGCACAGTGGTTCTCAACCTTCTTAATGCCGCAACCCTTTCATACAGTTCCTCATGCTGTGGTGACCCCCAACCACAAAATTATTTTTGTTGTTACTTCATAACTGTAATTTTGCTACTGTTATGAATCATAATGTAAATAGCTGATATGCAGAATGTATTTAGGCGACCCCTGTGAAGGGTCATTCGACCCCCAAAGGGGTCATGACCCACAGGTTGAGAACCACTGCTCTAGAACTTTCCACAAATTACCAAATGTGTCTCTGATTTCATGATCACATCTGCAAAATACTGTTGATAATGGTACCCACTTCCCAGGGCTGCTATGAGGAGTAAATGAGAGAACAGGCCTACACTTGCTACAGCATTAGGTACATTGCGGGTGCTCAGCAAATGGTAGGCAATCTCCAAGGTGTCTGCCAGTTAGAAAGTCTCTGGTGGATGGGATGCATTGACCAGCAAACACGAGGAGACTGACATCCTAACTGAGATATACTTGGACAGAGGCATGTGTGTACGTGGGGGAGACAAAAAGAAATACAGGGAAAGATAGCAAAGTGTGCTCAAAGTTTTCAGTGGACTTTCTAACTCTCCATGTTGAAAGAGGAGAAAACAAAAAAGGAGTTGCTGCAGTAGCCAGCCAGGCCTTGTGAAAAACTCACCACTTTCCCACCTTCTCACTGACCCTTCTGGCCATCACTGGGAAAAGGTCTTACAGGTTTGGCCAAAGGACTCCGAGTCAGGAGTCCTTTTTGTTTTGAGCTGAACTGTCCTTCCCAAATTCCTGTGTCGAAGTCCTAATCCCTGGTACCTCAAAATGGGATTGTGTTTGGAAGTAGGGCCTTTAAAGTGGTAATTAAGTTAACATGAGGTCATTAGGGTGGACCCTAAAGCACTATGACTGTCCTTATGTGAAGAGGAGATTAGGACACAGTGACACTCTGTGGGAAGCCACCGGGAGAAGACCTTAACTCCAAGCTAAGGAGAGAGGCTCCAGGAGAAGTCAACCCCGGCCGACACCTTGACCTCAAACTTCCAGTCTCCACAATTGGGAGAAAACAGTTTCTGTTGTTTAAGACCCATCCCGCGTGCCCCGTCGGTGGTACTTTGTTGTGGCAGCCTGAGCAAACTAATGTCAGGGTGAAATGCCAGTGCAGGAAAAGCAAACAAACACTCCCCAAAACAACAATAAAACAGTCAGAACCCTCTAAACATTCCCTGCTCCAAACACAACTATTTCATGCTTGTTAATGGCTGCAAAAGTCCGGTTCAATGCCTCTCCCTGAACCGTGCATGCTCTTTAGAATGCAGCACCTATCAAAGGTGTGTTATCAGTTTTCCCAGAAGGCAGCTGACTTTAATTAAGGCAAAACTACTATGAACGTCTTAATTTTCTCCAACAGCTTGCTAAGACATAATATTCTCTTTTTAAAAATCTTTATTGTTCATATTATTACAGTTGTTCCTCTTCCCCCCCCATAGCTCCCCTCCTCCCAGTTCCCACCCCACCCTCTGGCCTTACCCCCCACACTGTCCTCATCCATAGGTGTACGATTTTTGTCCAGTCTCTTCCCGCATCTCAACACCCCTTTCCGCCTGAGAATTGTCAGTCCACTCCCTTTCTGTGCCCCTGATTCTATTCTATTCACCAGTTTATTCTGTTCATCAGATTTTTTTTTATTCACTTGATTTTTAGGTTCACTTGTTGATAGATATGTATTTGTTGTTCATAATTTTTATCTTTACTTTTTCTTCTTCTTCCTCTTCTCAAAGGATACCTTTCAGCATTTCACGTGCTATCGGTTAGCGCACAATACTTATAAGACATAATATTCTTGATGCAATGACATTTTTGAGAAAGACCAGAATATCTGAATTGTTGATGAAACTTGGCCTATTGCCCCAAAGAGAAGAAGAACCAGAAACTGTGTATTTACAATGTTAGATAGATTTATTAAGGCCATATTTGTTTATCTCCAACTTCTCAAGAACAAACCCTAAAGTCTGAGGAGACAGAGTATTCTGGAAGATATTTTATATTGGTTATCTGATGAAAGCATTATAAAGATGGAGAAAGTTTCCTTCTGCCTTCATAAACACCACAGCTTTTATTTTGTGCCAGTAGATTTCTCCTGTGCTTTAAAGTAAGGCTTCTATTCTCCAGCTCATCTCTAACTTTCACAGCTGGAATCACAAACACAGAGAGGACATTGGAGTTGTGATGTGAGTTCCATCCAGGCTGATCCTGTGGGATGTCACATGAAAAGCAATGGGGAGGTTGTTATTTAGAGGCGCTTGCATCTGTTTAAGTGTTAAGTGTGCATTCGGCGTACTCCATAAGCACAGGATGGATTGTACTGATGTCAATTAACACTGCAAGAGGGCTTGCAACTGATAGAAGGAGATACATTTAAGAGGCACCCTGGGTTGTTTTTATTTTTCAATGGAAAGCATTGGCGATGGCCCCTCAGACACATCTAAAAGCTACCGTGCTTTGAAGTGACCTCAGATCTGCCAGGTTTACACAGGTCTCACTCAGATTTTTATTATTATTTATCACTTATGTTTCTTTTATTCTGGGAGATGTTTCTCTGAAAGAAAATCATTTTTTTAAGGCTCATGTGAAGATTAGCTGAAAAGTCTCCCCCACCCTTCCCCATGTTTCCGTGGCTTTAACAGAAAGTGAAAAATGGCCACACTGAAGGAGACACATGCTCCAACGGTGAGTTTCAGCAAGTGTTTCCAAGGGCTGTTTAGCTTGATGGGGCTGTGCTTTGGAGAGTATGTCAGGACTTTATGACCTTAGTTTCTGCTTTAAAGTTGAAGAATTGAGACCCATTATCAGTCTCATCTCAGTTTAGCTCCAGAAATTATTGTTTTGCAGAAAGAAAATTAAAGAGCTTTATCAGCAGGCTTTGTAGAAATGTTACCCAAAAAGGAAAACTGAATTCCCACTCACGCTGTTCCACAAGGAATGGAGCAAGCCCTGGGAGTCTGACCTCAAAGATTTGTCATTAAATTAAGCAAAATAAGTCTGTTTTATTTTGGAGTCCAGGGTTTTTCTGAGGTTTCTATATCAGGTAAAAAATAGATCAGTCTATTGTTACTTCTTTAAAAATAATTTCTTTTTCTGTTATAAAATTAATACCATTTGCTCTTTATGAAACATTGGAAAATAACAGGTTGGAAAACGTAAGTAAACAATAAATATTCCACCACACTGAGAACTACTGCTAAACTATTGTTCTTGTAGATACAATTATTCAAGATATTTTCAAAAATAACATAATTGATTTTAAAACAATGATTTATTAAGACCATAAAGAATGGCTCTAAGAGTTGAATTCAACTCTTAGTTCAATTAAAGCAAACACAGACAACCATCACTGTATTCTTGCCAAGTATTATGAGAATGCTATCATTTTAGAAAGGATGTTTTAAATATCAATACCATAAAGGCATGACAACTCAGGCAAAATAATGGCATTATAGTAAATATTAGACTTTTTCATTTTTAGATCACTCCTACATTTTAAATTCTAAGAAAGCTCAGATCCAGCAGTTCTTCCCAGTCAAGCATATTACCAAATATTGATCATTTTTCTGCGCAAAGTTTTAGCAGTTGCTTCTGTTTGAGTGCATGTATGTACATGTGTGTGAGTTTTAGCATAGAAAACATATGGAAAGTATACCTCAAAGTATTAATATAAAATTTTATTTAATTTATTGGCTTATCCACATACTCTAAATTTTCCAATTTGTACATGCATTTCTTTTGTAATTAAGGAAAATTTTGAAACATATTAATCAGTTTTGTAGCTTCAATGGTACAAAATTTCACATAGGTGTGATTAAGTTTATATATATCAAAAAGTACTAAGTCTCTTTCTTCCCGTCAGGGAAGTAGCTTCAGGGAAACATACTCAGAAATTATTAAAATAAATTATTCAGATGAAGAAGAATAGTTAATATTTTCTTAGACAAAGGTTATCCTTTGCCTAAGAATTTGTTCTATAAATATATTATTTGGGTAAACTCTAATAAATAAAGCAATTGTCTTCACCATTTTAAGTGAGGAGCTAATTATTTTTATCAGAGATATTAATTTGAGTTAACTTGCTCTGGTAGATATTTCCCGAGGCTTGTTCCCCTTCGTGTTCCTCTTATGTAAATATTTTCCACTGTTCAGGAATACTTTGGAGATTTCAGAATATGCCTCATGGAAATACTTTCAGAAACATTTTTACATTTAAGACAACTTGAAAATTTAAAACATTTGCAAACTGTCACAGAAGTCAATCTAAATAAACAAAACCTACTGAGCACCACAAAAATACACGATACCATGGTAGTTACCATTATATTGCATCATGACAAATTCCGTGGAAAATATTTTTATATGTTCATAAGGCTTTACATTCCACGTATATTTTTTACTTTGTGTTGCTAAACTGTCTTAAAAATCCAAAGCCTTTTGCTTATATTCCTTAAAAATCATTCTTAAAGAGTAAAAGCAAGGAGATTTGGTTTCTTGGGGGAATGAACTGCTTTGGAGAGAGTTGCCTTGTCCTGACACCTAAGAGAGACGCTTACAACATGCATGAACTTTTATTTACATTTTAAATCAAAGGTTCAACAATTCATTATACTCACCAGCACATTCTTTAGTAATAACTTGTTTAAAAAACAAATGGTTTCAGACATCCAGAAAAGCTTAGAGAATAATAATGCCATGCACCCATGCATACAAAACATAACTTAAGATCCCACTGGGCCCAAGATCATCACTGACATTACTGACATTAGCCAAAGAACAGCTGGAAATGCAGAGGTGTGGAGCCTGGGACGCAGAACTGTTAGGTAAGACCTCAGGGGTGGCACTGAAGCTTGGTGCCATGTCGTCCTGATTTTCTCATAGAGGTAGGACAGTGTTCACTTGCAGCTGTCAATTGGGCATTTTTAATGTGAAGTCTTTTCTGCAAAAGCATTCAGCAAACCATAGGCTAAAGAGCTTCTCCAAAGTCATTTGCTTACTTTTCAGATAATAACTTACACTGTTGCTATCAATGTGTTTTAACTTGTCAGAGGCATTCCAAGCCTTATTTAAGATTTTGGGGCCATTGGCACAAAAAACAAGAGACATGTCTTGGTCAGTTCCCATTGTTTTTTTTGTCTTTGCCCCTGTTCACAGGTGTGAGCCCTGTCTCCCATCATTTCTAGTTTCTGTGCTGCTGTATTTGGGGGAGCAATCACTTAAAAACCTATAATCTATTCAACAAAACAAGAACAGAGTTCTGTTCACATGATACGTGGGCCACAATTTCTCTAAGCTCTTGATGTTTGATGTGTCTTAGAAAGTAGGGTGATATAAAACGTCAAGTCCAATGGAAACCTAAATGCTTACCCGTTGACCCACAATAGTTTGTGTCTTTACAATATCACATATCCTGAATCTTGTTGCAATAGGGGTTGGAAGGCAGTGAAAACAACCCCCAGAACCCTTAACATGAACTGTTCCCTCGGGTCAAGATTTAGAGTTTTTGTTAAAACTGTTCTGATTGGTAGATTTTTTTCACTGGTAGTGCAAAAAGATAGTAGCCAGTCTGAGAAAACATTGATGTGCAGGCTAATGAGTGAACCTGAGATAGATACGAAGCTCTAGTGAAACACTCTTGTATAGCTGAGCTGGACAAAATGGGTTCTAGAGAATGCCAGGGTCATGGCAGGGACATGGGATTAGCTAGATTATTTGAGATCCAGGAAGGAAGCAGTGGGTCAATTACGGTGAATGACAAAGCGAAGACATACAAAATCATGGCAGAGAGAAACCGGAAGGGAAAATCAGGCTGAAATAAAAAGCTTAGCCTGGTTATCTACAATAATAGACTGGGTGGCCAAGAGGAATTTGATCTCGCATTTTGTTATTCTTTCAGCTGATTTTATTGGCCCAGCCAAAAAGATAGCAACTCTTCCCCTATCTGGGTAGGCACCGCCTGGCTTCTGATAGGGAGGGCGTTCATAATCGCGTATAATTTTACTTTATGGGATTCTTAACATTAAAGCTGAAAGGCAATCGATCTCACTTCAATGCACAGGGACTTCACTAACCAGCAATCTTCAGGGATATAAATTGGAGAAAACTGCCAAAACCATTCAAACTCACCAGCTTTATAAAATCTAAAACAAAAGACTGTAATCAGACATTCATTTTTTGAAAAAGAAAAAAAAATCTGAGCTGCCATTAATTTTTTCCTGCCATTTGTTGAGTTTTAACTGTACGTCAATCAACCACACTGACTGGTTTTCACCAGTTGTGCCTGCTTTCTCACGATCTCAGTTTAAAGCCAACATTTGAAAGACCCCAGCCCAGTCAACTGCATCAGTGGGTTATGTTTTCCCCTGGATAAGTCCCATGGGCCAGATCTTTCCTTGGAGATTCATTTATGTGGAGCAGTGCTGAGATGACATCTATAGCCTGCATTCCAAACTCAGGGGTGAGTCTGAAGACATTCCATTATTGTACCAAGCTATTGATACTTCGCCCTGTCATCCTTCACCGGAAATCTGCTCTCTCTTGGAAAGTTAACACAATCTTTATAAGCTTCCACGGTTTGTTTTTCTCAGGAACTGTGCACCCCACAGAGCACTGGCCCCAGCTCAGCCGCACCTCAACACAAATGGTGCCTCCTGGTCAGTGGAGGGGAGGGACTTCTGTGGATGGCTTCCCCTTCTGGCCAGTGACGATTCACAACAGAAACCTGGTTAACTATGCTTCACCTGATGTATTTCAAGCTTTTCTTGCCCCTGCAACTTTTTATTTTCCAAGGAACTGGTGTTCTGTGCAACAGACTCTGGGGAAGGCTACCAGAGGGTCTGTGAGTGACTTTGTGGATTTATAGAGATCTCTGCTGGGCTCTTATCATGTATTTGTTTGTTTTTCCCTCTTTAGTTATTCTTGCTCATTACCATGGAGACACTTTCAGGGGCATTTAATGGAGGAAAAGAAGTCTCTTCTCTCTCACCTCCAACACACACACACACACACACACACACACACACACACTGGCTGCTTTTAGGAGCTGTAATAATCTCTGGGAGACTGTTGGCCTAGCCCTCCCCCTCTGCACTGAGATTCTAGCTTCTATTGTTGGCTCGCTGTCATTCTTTTTTTGGCCAGCCCTGCCCCCTGCTTCTAATCACCATTGACAGTTACTATCTCTTCCTCTCCTTCCTCCTTATCTTCTTTGTTTTCTCTTTCTTCTCTCACTCTGCTAACCTTGCCTGTGGAAAGGCGGCCATTTGGAAACAATGCCACTGAGTCACAACGTTCTCACCCTGCAGAGCAAAGGAATGGCTAATGACATCTGCCTTTAGCCTTCAGGTCTTGAGCTCTTTTCTCTCTGAACCGCCCAGGGCCATGGGCACTTTTTTTGTTGTTTTGTTTCTGAAGAGGGATTTGCCTACTTCCAGGTCCAGAGGAATCCCATAACTTTTTCCTGATTTAAGGCTTCCTTATGCCCTGGATCACACACACTCAAAAGTCAACCAGTGTTTGCAGATTGCTGTGCCTGGCTGTTCACACTGACCCCATATTGTGTGTGCAGCCAGCATCAAATGTGAGGCACATCCGGATTGCTTCCTAGGAGGCGTGGGCAGGAAGATCGATCTTTGGCTCAGCTATGAAGCCTATAGCTCTTGTAATAAAATGGAGACAACTGCATGCATTGTACCTCTAAAGAGAGTCACCTTATTACCTGTTAGTTCATTTGTTCCTTCAACAAATATATACCGAGTGCTGTTTATGCCAGGGCTGGTCAGAGGAGGAAACAGCACAGATAAGTTACGGCAGCAACATGCAGGGACTCTTAGGTCCTTGTCCACTTTCATGGAAGTGTGATGGGGAGAGCATTACTCAGGGTTTTCCTGGACTGGGAAGGCTGACAGCGAGTTGGCAGGCTGGAGACCCAGAGAGAGCGGATGGTGGAGTTCCAGGCTAAAGGCCAACCGGCTTGAGACCCAGGAAGAACTGGTGATTCCGTCTGAGTCTGAAGGCAGGAAAATGCTGGTGTCCCAGTTGGAAGGCCTAAGGCATGATGAACCCTCCCGGGGGGCCAGCCTTTTGCTGTATTCAGGAACTTGAACTCATCCGATGGGGCCCACCCACTTTATGGGCAATCGACTGTACTCAATCTACTAATGTTAACCTCATCCAAAAACATCCTCACAGAATAATATTTGACCAAGTATCTGGGCACTCTGTGGTCCAGTCAAGCTGATGTATAAAACTTACCATCACCGGGGGAGACGAAGGGCAATAAACATAGTAAATAACTAAATTATATAGTGTGTCAGGTGTCAGAGGCCATAGGGGAAAAAAGTAGTCAAGTGAAGTGGATCAGAAACATACATGACGATGGGTTTCAACTCAAACAGGTCCTCAGGTTCTCATGGGGAAAGTGGCATTTGGATAAATCCTTGGAGGCGGTATTAGCCATGTGGGTACTTGGGGGAAGCAGATACAATCATGGCAAAAGGGAAATATCATTGCAAAGGCCCTGGGGCTGGAATGTGTCTCCAATGCTGGAGGACTAGCAAGCAGTTAGAGCTGAAACGAGGGAGGGGAAGTGGTGGGTCTGAGGTGGGAGCAGACATAACAGGGCCATGGATCATGCAGGCTGCTGAAAGAACGTTGGCTTTTATCCTGAGTGAAATAAAAATCATCATAGTTTTGAGTAAAGAAATTACACGATGTCATTTTCTTTTATAAGGATCCTGGATGCTGCAGGACTGAGAACAGACTGGTGGTGGTGGAGTGCAGGGGGCGGGGGATCGTATCTTCTCAATTTAGGGCAACACACGGGTCAATGTTCGTCACAGACAGAGATGGTGCTTTGGCCCAAGTCATCTGGGGTGAGCTCTGCGTGTCTCTCCTGGTGATGGCTTGTGCCCCAGCAAATGTTTGTGAGACAGCCAGCTGGATATGGGGACATTCTGAGGATTCTGGTATCATAATTGGTGACTGAATACCTGGGCCCTTCTGCAGTGATCAAGCCATTTTGCAGTGTAAACTCGGCCTCTACCTGACGCACTCCAGTCTTTGCATTGTTTTGTTGTGGGTTTTTTTTTCCACGATAAAACTTGTTTTACTAGTTTATTTTTCAGACTCCAAGAGAAACTGAGGCACTGGGCCTGCCTTGTCTCCCCCACCTCCTTTGCTGAACATGGCCCCATCCGTTGGCCATATCCCACGACTCACAACTACTACCTGCTGACCACGAATCGATAGAAACTACCCATTGTTCTTTTCTCACAATCCCACTTGCTGCCCGCTGAGTTAGCAGACCCCAGAAAATCCAGTCCCCCCACCAATCAGAAAACATATGACCAAAAGTTTATAGTTTTGTTTTCCTAGCAACCCATTCTTTTGATCAGCAACCCTCCCAACTCTGGGCTTCACAACTCTTGCCTTATTCTTCCAACCTTAGAGCTTGTCTTTGGCTTATGCTGAAGGCTATGTTCTCTGATGTGCAAATCTTGTCAGAATAAAACTTTCTTGTATCCCTCAGAAGAGTCCTATGGAACTTTTGTTTACATTGCCGTGATTGGTGGTAAAATTATTTTTGTTAACTTCTTAGGTCAAATAATCATTATATCCTGAAATCAGCTGGCCTGCAGAGAGATCAAACCTTTGGTCTCTGTTTCATCTGCGTCATAGTTTAACTAATAATAATAACTGACGGAGACCTCCCTCTCTCTTCTGGTTCATCAGTAGATGCTCAACCACTGAGCCACACTACCAGGCTTGTTTTCATTTTTTACTTTAGGTACCTTTTGTCAGCTCTGGGTCCTTTTGACTTTCAGCCCATAGAGCTACTTTATTATAGTCAGTTTCTTTTTTTTTTTTTGGGGGGGGGGAACTAAATACAAAATTAAAATATGAATACATGCCCCCTATCACTGGCCGATATTATAAGAAGTTGATGAATTTACAGGTAGGAAAAATATACCAGCATTTCCCAAACTTAGTTCTAAAAGATTTCTCTTAATTTCTGAGGTGCTCCTTCCCAGCATCATACATGAGGGTTGCAAAGTACAAAAAACAATTTCTGCAAAGGAAAGGCCAAGAGGTCACACTCCTTCCTTCTGACACATTAAGAGCTTTTTCTAGAATGAACCTAGGGACAGGCCAGGGCCTAGAGCAGCTGAGTTGGGCAGCCAATGGGATTTAGTCCTCATCAGTGTGTTAGGAACTCCGCAAAAGTCTGTACCAGTCCTTTGGCATGTGTATCATCTGAGGATCTCTTTGGAGAAGGAGGAAATAAATTATTGATTGCTGCTATAAACCAGGCATCATCCTTTGTAGCCTATATCTGATTTTAAAGAGCACAAAATCTTGGAAATCTTATTCCTGCTTTACAAATAAGGAAACAAGGTTGAGAACTACTTAGTGACTTGCTCCAGATCACCTGGCTAGAAGTGGAATTTGAACCCAGATATGTCTGGTTCCCAAAGCTTATGTATTCTTAGGCTTAACAGAAAAAGCATTGGCTTTAACTCTCTGGGTTTAACTCTCACCTTCTCACGTACGCTAACTCAGAGTACGTACTTCAATGACTAACACAAATTACTACTTACTGAAATGCGACGATGCTTACTGAGTAACACTATGGTTTCCACCCCAATAACTGCTAATTCTCATAATGACTTTAAAATTAAGTATTATTATCTTCATTTTCAGCAGAGGAAACAGATTTAGGCAGATTGAATATTTTATCTCTGAAATTAATGTTGGTTCACAATATGAGTGTATATTTTTCTAAATTAGAGCATAAAATTCATCGAATAATCACTACTAATTAACTCTGACCACATTCTCGGCACTGTGCTGTCCACAGATGACAGAGATGGTCACGTGAACATATGGTGACTGTGGTCAGTAGAGCTGTGTGACAGCCTCAGGAGATGGGCTACGCACAGGTCGGAGGTGGGTGGGGTCAGATGGGACAATCCAGAGGGGCCAGTTTGCTCATTGTTTAAGGGTGAAAAGAAATGTGAAGGGAAGGCATTCTAGGCTGAGAGAATAGCAGACAAAAAAAAAAAAAAAATCACAGCGTGGCAGAAGTGACACATTTTCCTGGATGGCCTGGAAGACGAGTCCTGTGGGGGTGTTCTGGGCAATGAGGCTGCTAAGCCAAATGGGGATGTGGGTTGTAGTAAGGAGCCCTGGGAGGACCTTCAGCAGAGCAGTGCCTGAACTTGATGCTTAAAATGACCAACCTGGCAGGGAGGAGAGATGAGCAAGGAGCATTAAGGCAGCACCAAAGCAGGGGCAGTGAGGCCAGCAGGGCTGTTTGTAAGGTACTGATGCTGGACTGAGGAAGGCAATGACAAGAAAGACCGGGAGAGGGAGATAGATCTGAGAGGAATGTAGGACAAGGATGGATTCTATTTCTTTTATGCTGTGTCTTGATCACTGGGCACATGATAGACCCTCAGCAATTGAGTGCTGAGTTGAATGCAGTGAGCGTGAAAACTGATGGCAGGGGAAGGCACGGGGAATGATGATTCCAAGGCTCCTCATTTGGAAAATGCTATTTAAGACTCAGGAAAACCACTGGATCCCATGTGCAAAACAGAGATGGTGCACACCACCCGCAGCAGCTCACCTGGAAGCTAGAGGTGACCGTAAGACCACGCTGTACAAGGGATTCCAGGCACCCTGAGATTGCTGCAGGACATGTGATGAGAAGTCAAGCCCATCTTAACTGAGCCTTAAGGGAAAGAGGGACTTCAGTTGGCCTTGGGTTATGGTCATAAAGTCAATAAGAGAAAACATTTTTAGATCCGTAGACTTTAGTGATTCCATGTGATGGTATCTGGGCTCTTTATAAGAAGCATTCCTATAGTCCTTTTATGACATCCCAGGCATACTTAAATACGCTATTCATCTAGGTTTTTCCTTTGGAAACTATTTAAATTATCAGTGGTAAAAAAAAACTACTGGAGTTTCACTTCTGACTATTTTGTAGGACTTTTCTATTTTATTGGATCTTAGATATGTTTGGCCACAAAAACAGGAGATTGTCATACAGAGAGATGTTGAGGTTCTCAAACTTTCACAGCATTATAGATCTGTGGATGGTGAGGATAAGCACAGGTCATATTGCCCCATCCTTCTTCCCTTATCCTTCCTCGTCCTCAGAAGGCTTTGCATTAGGTGGGGGCCTGGCAGAGCCTGCCATGTAGGTGGGGTTTGACAGCTACTTTAATAGAAGGTTCTATGCATCCTTGGTTCCTGACAATGAAGGGACAGAGCATTAGAAACAGGGAAAAGGCAGTAAGACATGGCCGCCATTTAGATTTTCTTTCCGAATGATTTACTTTTTTGGAAATACACTTTTTGGAAGAGTATGGCCTTATTAATAATGACTAACCTCTTTTGTTATCAATTACTGTATTTTTCCGTGTATAAGATGCTATTTTTTCCTAAAATCATTAGGTTGAAAATTGAGGGGTGTCTTATACATGGAAGTCAGCCGAGGAGGGAGCCGCATGGGTGCGAAGCTGCCCACACCTTGTCAATCAGGCTTCCTCCACACCAGCCTTATTGTTATTGACGTCAGCTGATGCCATAATTGGAGGTGAAGGTGGAGAGTGACAGATGCAACAGGGCCCTGAGCATTCTGAGCCCAAAAAGATGTCAAAAAATATCGGTAAGCAATTGTCTTACTCTGCAAAATTCAAACTGAATGCAATAAGCTATGCAAAACAGCATGGAAATAGAGATGCAGAGAGACAATTTGGACCTCCTCCCACTGAGTGTCTGATCAGACAGTAGAGAAAACAGGAAAAACAACTCCTCAAGATGCCAAAAAAAGAAGGCCTTAAGAGCAAAACCAGCAAAATGGGCAAACTTGGAGCAGAGGCTTAAGACTTGGATTATGGAGCAGTGCCAGAGTGGCTTATGAGTGTCAACCAAGCTTATTCAATGTCAGGCAAGAATGTTTGCAATTGAAATGAACATTGTTAATTTTACAAGAAAGGCAAAATGGCACTTCAATTTAATGAGGAGAGAAGGGTTGGCCATGAGAACAGGAACAAAGTTAGCTCAGAAATGCCTCCAGTTTATGAGGATGATCTCACATATATAGACAGTGACTCAGAAGACAGCACTGATACAAAGAAGTTGAAGAATTTGATATGTCTGGAACGAATAGTGATGAAGAAGAGAGCAGTGATGCAGCAGAGGCTGAATAAAGTGATATGCTGCATAATATCACAGTACTGGTATGTAGACATTACCTGCGGTAATTACTAAATAAAAATGTGTTTTGTTTTATGTTTAAAATATTGATTTCTTAATTTTGGGTTGGAAAAGTGGGGGGTATCTTACACATGAGGACGTCTTATACACAGAACAATATGATAACCCTTTTTCAGGGTCAGTAAAAATCAGCCAAGGGCACTGAAGCAGCTGAAAAGAAAGGCGGAGGAGTGGATAGGAGGTGGGAGCTTGCACAGCAGACAAAGGGTGCTGATATGGGTGCTGAGAGGATGAGGTTTAAATTCACCATTCCCATTGACCCCAGAGCTAGCCATAGACCTGATTCCCCGAACCAGCTCACTTGCTGTCTTGGGTCAAAGTGGCATTGGTGACAGGGAAAGTTGGGTGGCACTGGTAACCAGAGGCTTGCTCCCTGGGCTATAAAATACCCTGTTGCTCACTGCAGATCTCTGGCAGGTTCTGATCCCTCCATCTATAACTGGAATATAACATTATTACCCACACGCTCGAGTGTGACACTGTGAAAATTCACAGGTGATAAAGAATTTGAGATTCTTTTTTTTAAATTTATTTTTTTATTATTATTATTACATAAAGTTTTACAAAGATTGGTACATATAAAGAATTTGAGATTCTTGAATTAAAAGGTCTCTCATAAATATTCACACAAAATGCCATAAGTATTTATACAAGTCATATTAAGACTCGGAAAAGATGTAATTTCTATTTGCCATTCTACTTATCTCAATTTCTCTCCCACTGAACTCATCAAAGTCACAAAACAAATACTGTCTCTTCTATGTTAGCACTCTTAGTATGAGTAGACAAGCTGGACAGTAACATTTCAGTCTTGTATTTTGGATTCATGTAGAAGAATCTTCACACTAGGAAATCATAAAGAATGATTTTCAAAGGGAGCGAAAGAAAGCCATCTTTGGTTAAGGACAGTTTGTGTTTAGAGAAGCAATGGGATGTGGACCTTGAGATAATGACACATCCACCCTTCATCTGTCACAGGGACAGCTCTAGGTGTCCACAGGCAGCTGCAGAATGGTCTCAGAACCAGATTGCCTGTTGGATTTTCTTACTCAAGACAACTCCACGTACTGCCACAGTCAGGTTTCCTGGTCAGGCACACAAATATCATGGGCACGGGACCCTGTACCACGTAAAACTACCTCCACACTCGACTGCCACTCATAATGCACATCTTGGCCCATATGTATCTCATTTGACGGTTCCATTTGTAAAACACCCAGGAAACATGTTAGCATGAGGTGAAAAGCAAGGTGTTTACAAATTGGAAAAGAAATATGATATTTATCCCATCAGGTGCAATGAACCTGACAGATGTATTTTTGGTTAAAATTAAAATTGTGAGACCGATCGTGTTACCCCGGGCGATGCCGCCAGATGCACAGCGTGTGTATGACAAAGAGGCACCCACTGGTCATTTGAGCCAGGCTGTGGGTTCCAACAATTCATTACCAGCGCTTGCCTGAGAGGGAGGCTCCGCCCAAGTGCTGAACACACAGAAGCAGGCTTGTGAAAAGGATATAGCAATGATTCTTTTCTACCTTTCCCAGCCCACAGACCTCCTCACTGTCAGGGAACAGCTATCGAAAGAAAATGAGTGCAGTCGACCATCTTTGATTCTGGTTTGCCAAAACGGTTTTCATCTCTGACCAGCAGCCTAGACATATCCACCAGGACAAGATAATGGAAATGGATCAGTTCTCCCCACTCTACTTGCCGAGATCCCTCTTCCCACTGGAATTACAACTCCAACCTGAATGTGTGCAGAAGACATGGAGGAGGCACACAGGAGAGGGCCTGTTTTCTCAGGCAAGCTCCCCTGGTTTTCATCAGGCTTCTCCTGCACAGTTTATGAGTTTTCTTAACACTGAACAAGGAGCTGGTCGTTCCTGATGTGAAAATACTGCTGGCAACAGGAGAGAATGATCTCTGAAGTGTCTTTAGGGCCAGCCACCCTAAGGACCCAGGTCCCACAGTGGGAGCTGGGCGTGGGACAACACCGTGTCAAAGGGTCCTGAGCTCTGCCCAGGTTTGAACTTCCATCCTTCCATACCTTCCCTTTATGGACCAGTATTTGCTTCTTTAGTTCAGGGAGCTAAGCCCAACCCTATCTCTTTTTAATAGTGAACCCGGTCAAACTATATGTGCTGGCTGTCACCCTGGAGTTCACCTACTACTGACTGTGTCCCTCTGGAGTGTGGCTACCCACACATGTGTCCCATGTGTACACATGGCATCTTAGGAAGTCACACAGATTCACACAGAACTGGTGAAGAGAATTAGAAAGGAAAGAATAGAGTGGGGGAAAGAATGAAAGCAAAGAGCTGCATATCATGTACTCTGAATTCTTGAGAAAGAATTTTGGGGATGGTAAAATTCCCCCTTTCCCCATAAAGTGATCTGAAATAGGGAAACAACAAGACACAACAAACACAATATGATGTGCTTCATCAATAACAAATAAGCCAAACAAATAAAATGTAACGGTTTTTGCAATTTCAAGAGGAATGAGCAAAGCCCCACAGCCTGGGGCTATCTACTTGAATAGGGAGTAAGGTGAAGCTCAGCAAAACTTGTGAATATTGTGAAGGAATAAGAACACAAAGAGGGGGATTGGAGCAGCACAGATGGTGAGTGTTACCATTATGTGCTAGAACTGGCCCAAATTTTGGCTGTATCACGCAGACAATAATACTGGAACAGTACCTGAAAAATCTAACGTTAATCATTGAATTGTCTCCCCAAATTCATATGCTGAAGTCCTAATCTCCAGCAACTTGGAATATTAACTTATCTGGAAACAGATGTTGCAGATGTAATTAGTTAAGATGAGGTCATACTGGAGTAGGGTGGGCCCCTAAGCCATTATGATTGGTGTCCTTATGAAAAAGGGAAATTTGAACACAGAGACTTGCACACCGAGAGACTGCTATGTGAGCATGAAGACAGAGACCAGGATGATGTGTCGACAAGCCGATATATGGTATATACCAGGTTGCCAGCAGACCACCAAAGCTGGGAGACAGATCTGGAAAAGATCTTCCTTGGCACCTGCAGAAGGAGTGTGACCTGCTGACACTTTGATTTTGTATTTCTAGCCTCTGGACTGTGAGACAATACATTTTTGTTGTTTACGCCATTCAGCTTGTGGTACTTTGTTACGACAGCCCTAGCAAGGTAATACACCTAGGAAGCAGAATAAAGAATCTCAAGCTCTGAAGAGCAGAAGAAATGCATTGTGAAGAGCACAAAGTTAGGCACAGAGACAAAAGAGAATGTACTGAATGGAAACAGAACTTTGGCATAAACATCATGAGAATTCAGTCAAATCTACTCAGTGGTGGGTGACTCCCATGCTTACATTTCCCTTCACATGCGTGTCTATCACTTTCCTAAAAACACATGAGGACAAAGGCAAAGCTGTAAAGCTATCACAAATACAGGAAGTTGGTGTTTAAGGATGTAAGAATAATAATATCATTATATACGCCTCCTTGGCCTTTGAAGGAGAATAGTGCTGTGTGGACAAACTATGACAAAGCCAAGACAAAGTACTTGACCAGGGTCACCTTTCTCTTTAGAGGCAGAGAGAAATGTTATAAGACTTGGAGGACGCAAAACAATTGGCCAACTAAAAATTCGGTGGATCACAAAGACTCCTAGCCATTCTGATAAAGTAGGAGATAAGTAAGGCTAGACAGAGATTTAAAGACCTCTAATTAATAATCCTTTCACTAATAATAAAGGCAATCGGTATATTAGCAAACAAATTCTTGAAGCTATCAGGTATTAGCAGAACGTCAAAAGGATCTCAGATAATAACTACAAAGGGAATCAAAATTTATTTAGTTAATAGTAGAAATAAATAGAATTAATTAAAATGGATTTCTGAAATACATTAATTTTCAAATGTTAAAAAATTGACCACTTAAGTTATCTTTTTTAAAAATTTAAAAACATATATTTTTTTAAATTGATTTCAGAGACATGAAAGGAGAGGGAGGGAGGGGGAGAAAGAGAGAGAGAGAGAGAGAGAGAGAGATCAATGATGAGAGAAGATCATTGATCAGCTGCCTCCTGCACACCCCACACTGGGGATCCAGCTTGCCACCTAGGCATGTGCCCTGACCAGGAATCGTGACCTCCATTCAACCACTGAGCTATGCCAGCCGGGCTAAGGTTATCTTTTTGCCTAGCTCAACAAAGAAATAGAGAGTTTAAAATCACAACAGAAAACAGAGAAATGAAAAGGAAAAGCAGAAAGTAACTAACAAACAGAAATTTACTTGGGCTGAAGGACAAATAATGTACAAAAAAATCAATGTGAACAGTTGAAACTTGCTTATTAAAAGAAAATACTGGATTAAAATATAAAATTTAACAACCAGTTGTTTAAAAGAAAAACATATTCAGCATCAGGTCATCCCGATAGCTGGGCGGGGGAGAACAGCCTGAGATTGACCCTCTTAAACAGAACAGTAGAAACACCCTGGGCTTTTCTGTTTGTCAGATGCAATCTCAGACACTTGAATCCTGCTTATCTTGCAAGATTGGGTTCAAGAGGCCCTTTCTCTGTGGCTTCTCCAGCTTCCCCTGAGCAGTATTCAGGACTGCTCAGCCCTTATTACATGTACCACATTGAGATTTATCTCTTGCCCTCATTAGGCCTTCAGCTCTTGGAGAAAGCAGCTCTTGGTGTTTCCAAGCATAGCTAATCAGAGAATGGGATATCATATATCTGTCAAAATAAAAAATTTATGGATTAGAAAGAAAAAGATGGACATTACTGACTCATCAATCCTTCACATGAGCAAAGAAAGATAGGCACAAGGTGTACGTGTTCAGAGAACTCTTGGACTGTGTGATTGGGATATTAGATTTGTTTCAGGGAAGGGATTTAGGGAGAGGACTCAGATCCTGACACAAGAAATTGCAAAGGGCCTTGAATGACATCCTATGAAGTCTATGGCATTGATTGCAGACGCGATAGGAAACAATGAGGCAGGATTAGTTTTGTTTTCTGTTTGCTCTCTTTGTTTGGTACCAGTATCTCTAATGAGAGAATGGGGAAAAGCCTAGAAGAGAGGGAGCTTTGAGGCAGAGAGACTAGTTACAGGAGGCCACAGCTATAAGGTTTGTCAGTGAGTAGTGGAATTTTTTCTTCTTTTTATGCCTTTATCTTAGGGTGTTTTAAAAAGCAAGCATGTAATCCTATATAATAAAAGGCTAATATGCAAATTGTCCCCTCGACCAGAAGTTCGACCAGAGGGCAGAGCCAGCTGGCCAACCATCCACGGCCCCTCCCCCCAGCCAGCCCTGCCCCTGATCTGGGCAGGCTGGCTGTACCCCATCTGTGCATGAATTCGTGCACTGGGCTTTTATATTAAAACATTTTAAAAGTAGGCTATCTCTTTCTTTTCTTCTCCCTTTCTTCTTTCTCTTCTTCCTTCTCTTTTCCTCCCTCCTACCTTCTTTTATATTTTCCTTCCTCCTTCTTTCTTCCCTACTTCACTCTTTTTTACCTCCTTCCTTTTCCTTTTTCTCTCTCGCACCCTTTCTTCCTTTCTGCATCAGGAAAAGGGGAATGGAGCACAGATCTCATAGATTCTTATGGCCTGAATATTGGTTAGATGTGAGGGGTGAAGGGAAAGGAAGAGTTAAGAGGACTTAGAAATTTCTAGTTCAACTGACAGAGTGTTTGAGGATCCACCCATTGAAAGAAAGAACTAGGAGGAAGAACAGTGCTTGGTTGAGGTGTATGTGTGTGATTTTGGACAAGTGCATTTGAGGCTTATGTATGACACCCAGACCAAGGTTAAGAAGAGCCTGGAGTCTGGAGATGTACAGTTGGCACTATTAGCACAGGGGTGAGTGATATTACCACGTAAGTTGATGAAATCAACTGACAGCCTAAGTTCAAGAAACTCCTCTTCTAATGATGTAAGAATGAAATATATACACTTCAGGGGTATAGAAAGGAAGACAAGTCAGAAAAAAAGTTAAATAAAATAGAAAGGTAAGGAAAAACTTTGAGGACAGTGATAGTAAGTGAGAAGGATTCTTCAAGGAGCTTAAATGGAATGAGGACAATTAGAAAGATACTAAGCTACCAAGAAAGTCTTTTTCTTTGTAAAGTGATAAGAAGAGAAGACAGATGACAGAAGACTGAAAAGTGACAGGGAAATGATGACACAAAATCAGGAGGACGGAGTGTTCTTAAAAAGTTTGGAAGTGAAGGGAAGGTAAGAGATGACTTAGGTGTCAAGAAAATTTTTTTTAAGGCAAGGGGAACCTGATTAGGTTTGTAGACTAAACAGGAGGAGCCAGTAGAAAGAGAAAGAAGGAAATGATTGATAAGATAAGGTTGCAGAGAAACTAAGAGGGAAATCACACAAATGGGGATACATATAATGCCATCAGATTAAAAAAAATAATTCTGAATAAAAAGCAATTGTAATAGGCACAACCTATCTAAAATAGTAAATACTTATGAAAGAAAAGTGGGGAGAATGCAAGAAGAAATAACATTAGTAACTGCATAACAAACTCTACTTAGGACCTACCTGAACAAAGAAGAGACAAAATAGAAAACTGCAATGATGACCAGATATATGAAACAACCTAACTGACAGAATTAAAAAAATACTTTTCCATTAAAAACAGATCTCTCCCTCAAATTTATCACATAGAGGAGACAAAATCACATTTAATAGACATTGGTTCACAGCAGTCTGTAGGCCAGGAGATAATTAAGCTAGGGCGTTTCACGATGGCTGTGATGAGTGAGAAGCTCCCTGTGCTAGAGAATGTGCACCCCATTAGCACAGAGGAGACTCTCCACTTCCAGACTCCTGAGATGTTTACTGTAGAAAGTGATTGGGGTGGACTTTCCCGGTACCGTTTGTTTTCACAGACACAAAGACAAGAGGAAGTCCCCAGAGACTCGGTTGATAAGTCATCTTGGGAGAAGGTCTTAGTCATCCTAATACCTGGGGTCCGGTTGGTTTACGAGGGTTTATTCACTCTGTGGGGCACCTACTGGGGGCTAGGCTTTCATTGCGTGGCAATACTGAGTAATCACATTCTACCTTATGAATTCCTCCCTGGTACTTCCTGGTAGTAATTCAAGTGATTACTCACTATCTAAGTCAACAATCAAATTGATTTGGTGCCAGGGACAACATAAGAGCATAACGAGTCCATTAATACAGGGAAGACAACTAAGTTTAGGGTAACCTGACAGAAAATAAAGATTTTACAGACGAGTGCAAGGAAATGAAAGTGTTCTGTTGACATGTGGTAACAGTACAGGCAGTCCTGTGTGTTATGCTGCGGCTCTATTCCTTCATTACTGCCTTCTGATGAACGAATATCTACACCTCACTTTTTTTGTGCACTGGGCCTCTAGTGTATTATAAAACTACACCAAAACCTACATAATGTTATTAACTAATATTGTCTCAATAAATTTTATTAAAAATCAGTTATCAGAGAATAGTCATTTTAGCTGATATACATAGAAAAGCTGAGAGAGTAGAAGAGTGTCTATGTTTGGTGCACCCTATACACTGATTTGAGGGCTGAGGTTTGATGTTTTTGTAGAATTCTATCTTATCTTGTGGGTCACTGGTGTATTTTACTTCAACATGAATAAGTATCTTGTCTTATATATTAAATAAAAAATGACAAAAAAATATGGCTCATCTAGTTCATCTCTACAAAAAGACTTCAAAACCTGAAAAGTCAAGTAAAATCATTACTGATGAATATTTACTATAGCCATCATTAGTTTCAGAAAGCTAAGTTATAATATAGGCTCTTAAAAATAGAGGAAGGGAGAGGAAGAGAGAGAGAGGGAGACAGGCACATCAATGATGAAGAGACAGGCACATTAATGATAAGAGAGAATCATTGATCGGCTGCCTCCTGCACCAGCCCCAACCCCCTCCCCGCCAACTGGGAACCTAGCCTGCAACCCAGGTATATATCCTGACTGGGAATCAAACCTTGACCTCTTGGTTCATAGGGCGACACTCAACCACTGAGTTACACTGGCTGGCAATAAAGGAGTTTTATGAGTTGTATAAGCAGTTAGAATTCATTAGAAACTCATAATTAAAATGAACAGTATACTAGTATTTACAACGACTATGCAGGACTTACAGTCACATTTTCCCATTTTAGATAATTATAATATTTTAGTTATATCATATGTGTAGTTTGCTCTATCTGTACTTTATTTGTTGTCAAGTTGGTAAAATATGAAGTTTCAAATTACATCCATGTTCCTTGGGGAAAATATAATCCAATTTGTGACTTTCTAAGAGGAATCTCATACACATTCAACTATAGGATATTCAGTCAAAGAAAATGATGAGACTCTTGTTGTTTGGATCATTTAAATCTAATTTGTGTGTCATGCTGCCCATTATTCCCTATAGAAAATGCATCTGGAGGAGATGGGCTAAAGCGTGGAGTTCTTCTGCAGTATCTATGGCTCTCACTGTGTGACTACTGGCTCCAGAGGGCTGACACTGGGCACTCACAACAATTTCACAGCCGCAAGGAAGTACTGTTTTCCACAATTTACATGGAAACCCCGCACAGGGAAGAACCCATCTAATTGGAACATTTTTAGCAGAACCTAAATATCAGGCCAGCTAGATCTCTACAGCGCCTGTGAGTTTAATCAGCACGCTCTTCCCAGACCTATATTCTCTAACCATTGAAGGCTTGAACTACATCTGTTACCCAAATCTGGTTGTAACCATTTCTCATCATTAGCTCTGCACACCCAGAAATGAACTGTTATGTAGTAGTCTCAAAAGCACTCATTCTGTGAAAGAGCCTCTGAATGAGCGCTTATGAGAAATGGTATATTTGAAATAAAATGCCTTACTAACACCTTCTCACCTGTTCTTTCTCTTATCTTTCCTTTCCAAATCCCCATGAGAAATTCTTAATATTTTTCAAGGCTTAGTCTATGTGGCAGACCCATCGCTTACATTTGATATCTCATTCTCTACCAAGTATTACTCCAAATGTTGAGTTCTATTTTCTTTTTAAAAAAATGTTTTTGTTGATTTTAGAGAGATAGCGGGAGAGAGGGGAAGAGAGGAACACGGATGAGAGAAACATGGATTGGCTGCCCGCTGCATGCCCCCTACTGGGGATTGAGCCCAAAATCTGGGCATGTGCCTCAACCTGGAATTGAACCACTGACCTCTTGGTGCACGGGACTATGCTCAACTAACTGAGCCATATCAGCCAGGGCTGAGATTTATTTATTTATTTATTTATTTATTTGTTTTGGCAAAAGTTAGTAGTATTACTAAACAAAAACGTCATTTCACTCTGTTCCCTTCTTGTGTCCTTACCTATTAACCCAGCTTTTATTTCCCAAACAAACCAAAAGTGACCAGGAGCCCAAGCCTCTCTTCTTATCAAATTTGACACCAAATAAAATATAGTTAAGAACACAATCTGTTTAATAATAGGATAATATGCAAATTGGTCAGGACACAGTCATGTAATGACTGATCAGCAGGCTGCGTCCCTGCCCCCTGCACTGGCCCGGAGACATGAGGCTTGCGTCCCCGACCTTGGCAACAGGCCCGGGATGTGAGGCTTGCATCCCTGCCCCCCTGTGCTGGCCTGAGGGTCTGCAGGCACGTGGAGAGGCCCCTCCGCCATGGGCCCAGCGTGGAGTCTGCAAGCACGTGAAGGTTCATAGGCGTCCGCCTCGGCCGGGTCCAGGAGCAGGGCCTCTGTGCGACTGTGCTGGGGGCCTCCACCGTGGTCCGGCTTGGGGGTCTGCTGGCCTCCCCTGGCTCTGGCCTACTTCTTTGGTGCAACCCATCGAGGAGTCCCAGATAGGTGGACAGGGCCTACCCCTTTGAGGCGATGAATTGTGGGGCTCCTGCACTGTGACTGGACACAGGCCATGCTTGGGGAACCCCCTCCCTCAACCCTGAGTACATGAATTTTGTGCACTGGGCCAATAGTATGTCATAAAAGCAAAGACACACCTATTATAAAGATCTCTGAAACTCTTAGAATCTTGTCAAGGGGGTGGAAAATATGCACAAAGACAACAGTGGAATGTTTCTAAAATAACACATAACTAAGTTACGTCTGTTTTGACAGAAACTATTATATAGACGCTGATAAAGTTCAGAGCTATAAAGAGACTATCAGAAGGCATGGTTAATATGTTCCTTAACTGAATAAAAGTTAGGAAGGGTGGTTGTGGTGGAGGCATGAGCGTGGTAACAATTAAGATAAGTGCAAAGCACAGGAACATGAACCATGAACATGAACCATGACAAATAACATCACCCAGACCCCTTGTCCCCAATGCATGTTCTCATTGCAATTGAGATAAAAGGTGTAGGAGTGCCAAATGCTATGAATGCTATACAGTAAGCACCCAATAAATGTTTGGTTAAAAAAAAACAACACCCGAGAAATAAATTAATGGAGTTGAGCAATGAAAAAGGGATGGAGTACATAAGGTGAGCAGGGCCTAACAGAGGTCGGAAGCAACCACTCACAGGCAAATTTATCTAATAAGCGATTCCAGAAATGGAAGTACTAGTCCTCCCAGCAGCGAATCCACCAAAACCTGACAAGACATTTTTTTTTCTTGTCTAGTTTATATTAAAAAAAAGAAATCATCATGTAAGTGCGTTCTGTAGGTGTTTGCCACTTAGAAACCTATAGGGGGTGAGGCAGCGATGCGGAGCACAGAGGGGAAAAAGCTCGTGTGTGTTTTCTTCTCTCGATTCGTTTGGGGAATGTATCTCCTTTCCAATAAACTGCCATCAGCAAGAAGCCCCCTTGTTCAAGTTAGGAGAGGAGCTACGGGATGTCGAATGTTGAATTTGGGCTTTTATTAACCTGGCAATGTTAGCTTTGTTCCTGTTCAAAATTAACGTTTTAAAAACCTCTGGAAGGCACAGTGCATTTCAACTTAGGACACACAGTAGTTTGTCTTCTCCTAAAAACAATGATGTATAGTTTATTCTGGATTATTTGTAATGTTAGTAACTCAGGGAAATATCTGCATTTTTAATTAAGAGCTAAGCATACAAATTAAAAGTACTGCACAGTGAACCTGAAATCTTGCCCGCACTAGTTGGAGCACATAAACACTAATATCAAATGATGGTTTTGTCATGTGACCCATCCATCCCCCAGCACATACAAATATAGAACATGACCATAAAAAGTAATGGACCATGCCCTCCGCTAAGTAATTTATGACAGCGCACCCAGACTGGAATGCCAGCTGGAATTACCTTCTCCCCGCCTGCTATTTTTGCATATACAGCTTTGAACAGATGATAGAAGCTATGTCCTGCAAAGAGGACCTAAATTAAGGCTGCTGGAACAATGAACAAGTAGCAAATCCGAATCAAAGGCCAAAGTATGTTTAGTTTTTAAAAAGATTTGTTGAATGACTCAATGAATGACCTCTTTTAAAATTAATTTTCGATTCAAGCTGTAAGAGAAACACTTGCAACACTTCCAGTTTGTGTTTTTTCTTTTTTCTTTTTTTAGATTAATGGTGGCTAGCAAGCAAACATTTAGCTTCACGGTGGAGAATGAGAAATAGTTGATAATTATTTTATTAAAAATACAAAGTGATCCCAATGTTTGACTAAACAGAGAATGAAAAATTTCCTAGCCACATACATAGTTCCAGCTTTTAAGGAGAAACTGCCATCAAGGCAGTCTGTAACTGTAACAAACTTCGTATGAAATAGTTGATAGAACAAAAGATATTATCCTTCTTTATTGACCTTTGCCCCTCAGATAATCCCCAAATCCCCTGTGTGTGATAACCACCTCACTTCCTTTGGACTGCCATTCATTATCTAATTCACGTCTTACACAAAGACAGATGAGCTAATGTGCCTTATCAGATTAAAAAAAAGAAGTCATCATGAGTGATGTCCAACAGGGCAGGATCTTAGCAAATCCTTTCAGCCTCCATACTAACCAGGGTCACAGCGCACAGGACCATTCACAGGTTTATGTTGCTAAAGCAAACAGTCTGGAATGACAGAATTCCCCTCCTTTCTGATTACCCTCCTCTCTGCACCCTGATAAACGAATGATTAGCTTTCCTGTTGGGATTCAGCACCAACTGGGTAGCTTCAGGCTGTCAGCTCCCTCAGACCCTGATGATACCATCCCTCCCTGGCCTGGTGCTTCCTTCTTCCTGAACCAGCACTGCAGCAAGCCTCCCCACAGCAGCCAGGGTGTAATTACTGAGGTAATTTTCCTGGAAACGCTCAGATGGAGAGCAAAGGCCTCTTTTAGCCTCACATCTCCACCTACAACAGGAGGTGCACACAGAAAGCTGCTGGTTACCATACAGCAGTCCTGGAGGTATCAGTTAGCAAGCAGTTTTTACCTGCTTGAGCAGATATTTTAGTTGGGGTTAAGCTATACGCTTCTCTAGAAATTAAAAGCATTGCCTTTGGGTGCTTTTGAGTTGGCAGTGAAGAGAACCAATCCATTCAGTAATATGAAGTGAGACTAAAAAGTTAATTTAGAAAAGGCCATAAAGTGAGCCACTGGTTAGATTCGAAACTGTCAACGCAGACCACTGGGAAGTACCTCTATTTGAGGAAAAGATAACAGTATAATACAAAGGGTAAACATTTTTGTTTGTTTGTTTGACCTTTTATTTCTCTTATAGTTGCGCTTGTCTATTTTAAAGATTAAAAATATTTGCTTGGCACATATAATTAATACCAGTTACTCAACAGAATGTTTTTCTGATGCTTTTGTATTAAGAAAAGAAAGCTTCATAACAATATTTCAAAGTAGGCATTTCATTTTACATTAGGGCCAGAATTACTTCCTTGCAGTATGTTACCTGCCACATTCCCCCTCACAACAGAACTTAGCACTAATTATGGCCAAACCGCTCATGAAGATTTGCCCTGACTGAGCAATGTGCTGACATTTTCTGGGCATCGATGTGAGAAACGCTTGGGACTCTGGCTTTGTTCATTCGTTTGTCTTTCCTTACAATTTCCAGACCTGCCATAAGCACCAACTAATTTACCCAAGACATGTTCGGAGATCAAAGTCACATGACCATTGTGTTAGACAATAATTTGACACTTGATGGTAAAACATTAAAGAGGAACAAAGGATGAACACACTCTAATTAAGAGAAACTTGAAGATGTTTGTATACATGTGTCTACGTCTGTATTTCTCTATACATATCCAAATGCAATAAAAACAAATTCAGCTGTTAGATTTGCAAGCAAGTTTTCCTGTCTTTCTCTGGATGGCTACTGGGCTAGTAACCTGGAAAAACCCATATGAGTGTTTAGAAAGACAATCTATTTCCACGGAAATAGCCTTTATTTTAGCCAAACCAAGTTATCTACTCTGGCAGATTGGCTAGATGCTCACCAAATCTGTGATTTCTTCATCCCAGGTGCATGGGTTGGTTAAATTCCTCAGCCTCCCTTGTGGCTAGGAATGGCCACGAGACTGAATGAAGGTGAAGGGACACATGCCACTTCCAGGCCTGGCCTGTAAAACTTCGCAGGAACCATCCTGCATTCTCCTTCCCAATTCAATGGCTGATGACTGGATGGAAGAAGCCTGGGTCCCTGAGTGGCCATGTAGAATACTGTCAACCAAAATCATAGAGCAGACTGTATGAGAGCAAGGAAAAGACGTTTACTCAGCCCAATCTCAGAGAATTGAAGACTTTTCCCTCAAGCAGTTGGACTACCTTGGCTAACACTGAACTCTCCTCAGTTACCTGACGCTTTCTGCTTTTCTCTTTCAATCCTCACTGTAACTTTACGGGGTAAAAGCTATTACCCCCATTTTAAAGATGAGGAAACACAGGCTTAGAGTTTAACTGCCTTCCCCTAAGTGGGTGACTTGACAGGTGGATTCCGTTAAAATGGTTCAGTGGAAATGTACTATGGATTTTACCAAATTAAATTGCCACAAGTCACCCTGAAAAAGAAGACTTTAAAACTTAGACGCAGGTGAACTTGTTTTTTGCATGCAGAGTAGCAGAGCTAATGAGAAGGTCTGTGATTCTAATCCAGATGGGCCCAAATCCAAAGTTTCTACCCTTGTCAACCCTCACAAATTACTAAGTCTTATAAAAATCTCAAACACGTTTATGCCCACTAGTAAACAGTAATCTGGATCTATTGATGCCTCAGGTAATTAGCAGAAATCTTAAAGTGACCCCCACTGGGCTTTCCTGCTCAGCTTAAGAGTAACAAATCGTTTGCAAATTAGATTACTGCTCCATGAATTTAAAAATCCTTCTGAGATGAGTGCTTTGAGCAGAGCACTGTGCTGGGCATGCACAGTCTCAGAGCCGGAGGGATGGCGAGAAGGAAGGTCTCTGTGCAAATTTTCCAACAGTATACAAGCTGAAAGGACCAAGAATCAGTTTTAGATTCCTTCTCTGCACACAAGAAGGCACTATTTCCTTTTAAAATGCAAGTCCAAATAAAGACAGAAAAGGAGAGGGAGGCTAGAAGAAACCCACCGCTCACTTCTGGAGGAATGAAAACCTCAGCCTCCTAGTCTTTTCAGTGGAATAAAATCCACAGGACAGTCAGTGACCATAAATCATCTTCTCTGAAGTTGGAAACTCAGGTTACTTTTTTCCTCTGTGTACCAGTAAGCATTAATAACACACACACACACACACACACACACACCATTTCACTGCCAGGACCTAGCAGTATAAGAAATGTTGGAGAGCCCTAACCGGTTTGGCTCAGTGGATAGAACGTCGGCCTGCGGACTCAAGGGTCCCATGTTCTATTCTGGTCAAGGGCATGTACCTTGGTTGTGGGCACATCCCCAGTGGGGAGTGTGCAGGAGGCGTTGATCGATGTTTCTCTCTCACAGATGTTTCTAACTCTCTATCCCTCTCCCTTCCTCTCTGTGAAAAATCAATAAAAAATATTTTTTAAAAAAGGTTGGAGAAAATATGGAAAGTGTGCCTAAGAGGGAAGGAGAACAGCAGTTCCCCAGCTCACCAAGGCTTCCCATTTGTCTGCAAATTAGCCGGGGCCGAGGAGGTGGGCCTCAATGGGGGGACCATCCAGGAACCCCCGGTGATAGTCTTCTTTGGGTGGTGCCCATCCAGGGCACTGGTCTATTGGAGGCTGCATTTTCAGCTCAGGCCAGAGTTTTGGGATCACTCATGGTGGAGATGATTAAAGATCTCTCCCAGGGGATGTGAAATGTCTCAGTGCTAAATAAACACTTCTTTCAGTTCTCTATTCAACTAAACACTTTCTACAGTTTTATTTTGACTTACAGGTCTATAAGCGACTATGCACTGTGGCTCTTACTATGTGTAGTGTTGATGAAGAGGACTTTGGATGGTGAGTGAAGGAATGGATCTTGGTCTGGATCCCAGGGCCAGATCATTAATGTGTTACTGAATTTCACACTTCGGGCTTGTGAAACAGAAGTAGCACATTTCCCTTCCACCCATCTATTGTAAAAGTAAAGGAATAGTTGGATGTGCCAGTGTCTCTTGAAATTTTCTGCACCTACAGGATGGGAGTTTCTTGACCATTTTTCATATGAGAATCCTTCCATCAGCTGGGAAGAAACAGCTTTCATCAATTGTCACTAAAATTCACAGACAACGATATTGAAAGGACTAGGCCATTCTTTTGCCCACAGATCATTTCTATAAATTACAGCAAGGGGAGAGAGGACAAACATGAGAGATTCTACACATGTTTTATAACCTGTTGTGTGTCATGAGCATTGTACTATATCAATGAGAGAAGCGCTTTCAAAATGCAAGGTGTCACGACCCGTTAGTACATAATGAAATCCACTCAGTGAGTCATGATCAGCATTAGAAAAGGAAGAAGAAAAGAGCAGAGCAATAGAATGGACTAGAAGAAAAATGTCAGAATGCAGTGCACTTGGTAAGGGGAACTGTTGTGAAACTGGGTGGTGAAATAAAATATATATTTTTCCTATGTATGATGGCTTAAAAATTTAAAATCCTTTATATTACAGGCTACAAGAAAAGTGTTTCTTAGTTCAAAATGAGAAAGGAAACTTGAAGTTGGATGTCTTCACTGTCAATCAAGCCACTTTGACTGTCTTATATGTCACAACAGAGTCACTAGAGTGACTGTCCTGTCACTTTCCTCATAACCTACTCAAAGGAGTGATAATCTATGAACTCACAGGTTCCATCTACATTCAAGGGGAGGGATTATATATTAGGTGGTGGGAATCTTGGGGACCATCTTCGGATTCTGCCTTCCACAAAATCTCCCCTAAAAGTTAGAATTCACCTAAAGTGACAACCATCAAGCATTTAAAGCAACCTAAAAAAATGTGCAACTCTGCGTTTTCCAAACTGGTGCACCAGCTTCTTCAGAACTCAAGTAGATATCCTTCTACAAGAAGCTTCTGTGGTCAAATACATTTTTGAAAATGTGGGTATAATAATGTTTAACATGTTTCTTTACTGAGCACAGTGTGGGGTTTCCCCATTATATTTAATCCAGGAAATAGGTTTTTGGGTTTGTGCTAAATAAATCCACCACTTTATGAATATTACTGTAATATTGATGTTACATCGAAGGAGCTGTATTACTGCTCTTGCACTGTCATTTTATTTCCTCTACAATGTCTTTGTTGATCCTTTCTCTACAAGATCCCTACCTCCTGAATTTTGGTAGCACTAATGGTCTACCTCACTTGATTGGCAGTTTGCTTATAATTGACTAGAGGCCCAGTGCACAACATTCACGCACTGGGGGAGAGGTCCTCTCAGCCCAGCCTGCACCTTTTCTGGGAGCCCCCTTGGGGGATGTCTGACTGTAGGACATCCTTAGCACTGCCATGGAGGTGGGCTGCTGTATTCGCCAGCCATCATCCCAGCTTATGGCTGAGTGGGGCTCCTCCTTTGGGAGTGCACTGACCACCAGGGGGCAGCTCCTGCGTTGAGCATCTGCACCCTGGTGGTCAGTGCGTGTCATAGTGACTCGTCGTTTAGCCATTTGGTCGATTTGCATATTACCCTTTTATTACATAGTATAAGTATAAAATACTTTTCTTTTTTAATGGTCACCTTCTACTAAATTTAATCTCTTTGAAGGCTGGCATTCTGACTTAAAGCAGCAATGTAACTGTGTAGTGGTGCAGTGTATTGGCTGAGATTTCTGGGAATCAGAGTTATCCTGGGGCATTTCGTCAGCTTTGGAACTAAGGAGTAAACCAATTTCTCTCTCTCGCTGAAGCTCTCCTAGCTCATCTTTAAATTGAGAACACTGTGAGAGATGGTTTCTAAGGGCTCTTCCCAGCTAATATTTAATATACTAGAGGCCCGATGCATGAAAATTCACACAAGAGTAAGCCTTCCTTCCTCCAGTTTCCAGCACTGGTTTCCCTCCAGCACCCAGGACTGAGCTTCCCTCCTCTGCAGGCACCCAGGACCCAGGACCCAGGCTTTTTCCCTCCTCAGGCTGCCCATGGGCACCGGGACCCAGGCTGGCTTCCCTCTGCTCCGGCTTCATCAGGAAGGATGTCCGGAAGATGTCCAGTCTAATTAGCATATTACCCTTTTATTATTACAGATGCCCATCCTCAAGTCCTGCCCCATCTCATAGGTGTTTGTTTTTACAGTGCCTCTTAATCACTTGAATATTTGTCCACTGATTAACTGTGGGCTTGCATTGTTGTAGGTTCCAGTATTTTATCAGTTCTCCTCTGTGTTCTAGGAGGTTGCTAGCTTCCAGCTGGCCAAGGTGCACAACCTCAGGTTTGGGCTTCAGCTTATACAACCCTCAGACAAAACTGACCACTAATGTTGGTTTGGCCTTGTCTCATGTTTCTGTAGAGTTAGAGGTCACCTCCAGCAGCAGGATTGGAGGCACCCCTAGGAGATCCTCCTGCCTTAAAATATCTTCCCTTTCCAATGCTTGAAACTCCTATTAAAGATTCATCCTCTACCATTTTATTTCAGAGCCTTATTACAACTCTGTGTACAAAGTTATATGAGTAATTATTTAATAACTCATCCTCTAGAAAGTAAGTCACCTTGTATAGGCATGAAATGTGAGCAAGAAATAAATCTAAGATTTTGAAGATGTGTATTACTGCAGCATAACACAACTTGCTTTGATGTAGACATGTTAGGAGAAAATAACGTAAGTTTGATATTTGACTACCGAGGGAGTTTGTGCTTCTGGAGATATTAGGTGGTAACACTTAAATTCTTGCTGCCCAAAGTGCAGTAGCATCACCTGGTCAGAACCACAGGCTCTTGGGCCTCACCATGCTGATCCAGAACCTAAACTTCAACAAGATCTGCAGGTGAAGATTAGAGCCTGAGAAACAATGCTCAAGAGGTAGCTGGACATGACGGTTGGAAACACCTGAAATAAATTTGAGCTGCAGGCTCAGTAACTGTGAGAGCCACAGGTCCTGAAAATGTGGTCCTTGGACCAGCAGCATCACCATCAGGGAACTTCCAAGATGCAGATTCTCAGGCTGCAGCCGGATCCTATTAAACTGAAAATTCTGTAAGCAGAGTCCAGAAACCTGCAACTTGACAGCCCTGCAGGTGATTCTCAGGTACGCTGAAGTTTGGGAATCACTGCCCTATGTCAGCAAGAGTTGAAATTACAGGAGTTAATATTCTCCTGAAAAAAGGAAGGAAGAGGGGATGACATGGACAGTTACAATATTGTCCTGTCCCCATGAGAAACTATAACCTGCTTTAAGATAATCTTCTTTATGAGGTATCTTTTAGAATGTACATGTGGAAAATGAAGGCCCGGTCATGGACTATTCTCACCACTGTGGTGGTAACTTCCCAAATCTACTTTTCCACTGAGAGGAAGTACTAGAACAGTCCTCTGGGTTAAGATGGAGGGGACGGAAAAGGGGGTGAGCATCAAAACATTGCTTTGCATTTCACCTGCCTGATACTGCTGGGGTTTATTGCGCTCAGAGCACTGTAATAAGTGCTGGAACACTGCCAGCCCATGCCCTACCTGGTAACAGTCCCCGGGAACAGATCCATCCTCTCCCTTTGATCAAGAACACAGTGGAGGAAGAAGGGCGAGGAGCTATATCCAAGATATTACCCCCAAGAATCTGCACAGCCACATGCTCAGACACACATTATCCCTGACCATGGCTCTTCCCAGTACAGTCATCCATTTCCTCACCCAATACTTAATGAGTGACTTTTATGTGCAAGGCTGCAAGGCCAACAGAGAAGCCTTGTGTGTGTGTGTGTGTGTGTGTGTGTGTGCTTGAAGAAGGGATTGAGTGGGGCACTGGCCAAGAAAGCCATGGTTCTCCCCTCCATCTGAGACTCTTGATGATGCATTGAGGTTACTTCTCACTTTAATCACAGAAAAGCCAGGCTAAGTCTGTCTCTCGAGTGCAGCACACTGTGATCCTAGTATCACTGTTCTCTTTTACAAAGGGAGGGGGAAAATCAGGGATTGAGAAAGCCAAGGAAGAAAATGCATCCGCAGCGGAACACAATATTTGCATCCCTACAAAGCTGTCTGCCTAGGCTGTGTGCTAACTCATTTCCTGTAAGGGAGGTGATCCACCCATCTATCTAGGTGGGGTTTGGTAGCTCTGGCTACAAAACTTTCAAGGCCAAGACCACTTTCTGACCAACTGAATCAGAACCTCTTGGAGTGAGAAGTAGGTATTGATATTTTAAATTTTTTTTCCGGGAGATGCCACTGCTCAGGCAGGGCTGGGAACCATGGTTCCAGGGAGGATCTCGGGTCTTAAATGTTGGCCGTTTAGGGAGCTGAGCCTCATTTCCTGAAAGTCAAAGTCCTAGTTTCCTGGGATTCTCAGCTTCACTTTTTCAATTTCATGGGTTTGTTCTGGAATTAAAAGTGAGCTATTAAATTTAAGATATTGTGTTACAGTGAGTATCCAATGACCTTCTATATTTATATGGTTGTACCAAAATTCAGATGCAGAATATTTAGTCAAAACAATTATTTTTTCTTATTTAATAAAGAATGCTGGTAATAGATCTACTTTTTAGCCTATCTATACTACTTATGAAATAGAAGATAATAAAATTCATACATAAAATATATATATATATATGATGATGATAGATGTGAACACATTTTGGTAACAAAGTAGCACAAATTATGAACTAAAAAGTAGTAGTAAACACTTTCCTGATTATAAAACTATTGTGAGAATAGTAAAAAGAATAGAAAAAGAGAGGATGTGTGTGTGGGAAGAGATCAACCAATGAACTTGTATGCATATATGGACAATCCATGGACACAGACAATAGGGTGGTGAAGGCCTGGCATGGAGGGGAGGGGGGCGGGTTGGGAGAGGTCAATGGGGGAAAAAGGAGACATATGTAATACTTTCAACAATAAAGATTAAAAGAATAAACCGTTCATTCAAAAATTTTAAAAAAAGATATAGGTGACATAAATAAATTGACCTTTTAAACTGGTGATGTCAATCATTACAGTATGAATTTGGCCATAATAAGATTATGAAGACAGAAGAAATGTCCCATATTATGATCTGGCTTAGAGGCAGAACACATGTGCTGTAACTCTCATTTTCAGGTTGTCACTCACAGCAACTGGTTCTGTTGCTTCCTCTTTCATCTTACAGTGCCCATTTCCCAGGCAGCCCTGTCTCTAGGGCTGCACTCTTACCTCCTGGGGTTGTTGGTACTGAGAGGCCATCAGGAGGAAAGCCCGCTGGGCCTGGAAAGCGCTATGCACCATTTCTGCCTGGGAACAAAGAAGAAGAGGAAGTTTGAATGTTTGAGCTCCTAAACAGAGTTACCATATGATCCAGAAATCCCACTCCTAGTCTATACCCAAGGAAAATAAAAAGAATATGCTCACATAAAAACTTGTAAATAAAGGTTCATAATGGCATTGCTCATAACAGCTCAGATGTGGACACAGCCAGAATGTCCATCAACTGGTGAATGAATAAATGAAATGTGATATATCCATGCAATGGAATATTATTTGGCATTAAAAGAATGGAGTGCTGCCTGGCCAGCATGGCTCAGTGGTTGAGTGTCAACCTATGAATCAGGAGGTCATGGTTCGATTCCTGGTCAGGGCACATGCCCAGGTTGTGGGCTTGATCCCCTGTGTGGAGCATGCAGGAGGCAGCTGGTAATGAGGCTCATCATTGATTTTTCTATCTCTCTCTCCCTCTTCTTTCCTTTCTGAAAATAATATAATATACTTTTTTTAAAAAAAGAAATGAAGTACTGATGCATGCTACAACATGGGTAAACCTTGAAAACATGATGTTGAGTGAATAAAGCCAGTCACAAAAGATGGCATTTGTGTGATTCCAATAATATAAAATGACCAGAATAAGCTTATCTGCAGAGTGGTTGCCAGGGGCTGGTGGATGGGAGTACTAGGGA
>PVJC01005627.1:0-58323 GCA_004026665.1 Murina feae
CCCAGCCCTTGACTCCAGCCGGCCAGGCTGGCCCCTGGCCCCAGCTGCCGCCTCCTCTGCCCCAGGGTCCCCCGCAGCGCGTGGCGCCCCGAGAAAGACCCTCAAGCTCTGCACCTGCCCTCGGGCACCAGCAGTCTCACATCTCTGGTTGGCGAGGAGGGGCAGCGGCAGGGGTGCGTTAGGACTGTGCGGGGCACGGGAATGGAGGGGTGGGGTGGGGGGGCCGAGTCTGGTTCTGGAAGACACACATGCCCACTCCACGCGCGCCTCCCATCGCGCAGGGGCGCACCCCCAGAGTAGCCCTCGCCACCCCAACCAACTCCTGCGGCGCCCGAGCCCAGACACCTATTTTGCGCTCAACTTACCTCGGCTGGGCTGGGCTTTCGCCCGCCTTCCTCCCGCCGAGCCCTTCATCCTCCTGCTGGCTGCCGCCTGGCGCCCCGGCCCTGGCATCCGGGCGGAGCTGCAGCCGGGCTGGCTGTCCCCGGGGGCACGGGGCTCGCCGCCCGCAGCTTCCACGGCTGTGGTCGCGGGGAGGCGTGCGCGGTGGCCGCCCAGACCCGTCCCTGAAGCGCCGCGCGCACTGTCCCTGGGGCGGGAGGGCGCCGGCTGGAGTTGGCAGTCAGTGCGCCTCTGCCTCTCCCCAGCCGAGCCCTGGTGCTATGCTCTGCAAGGTCCGAGCCACGCCAGCCTCAGGTACACCCGGCTAGGGAGGGGTGCAAGCTCGGGGGAGCCACGAGAGAGGGAGAGGGCTGAGAAGGAAGGAAGGAATCAAGAGGCGAGGAACTGGCTTTACTGGAGGGAGTGGATCCTGAGTGCTCAGGGAACACGCGGGGAGGAGAATTGCATTTAGAAAATGAGCTGCCTCCGAAGGCTCAGGAGAGGGGTTTTCCTTTGGTGCTTTTAGTTCCTTTGCCTCCTTGTTTGGGTACAATTACCTGAAAAACGGCCCCCATTTATGTACAACAGTTAACTTCAATACCTCGGTGAACAGATAGAAAGGGATGGGGTGACACTGCTGCAAATGAAAGGAAGTTCTGCCTCCACAAAACCTCTTGTGAGGGACCCAGATCCCACTGAGATTTTTCTTTCGTCACCTGATTCATTCTCTCATTCTCTCCCTTCCTCCCTTTCCCCCCCCCCCCCCACACACACACTCATACTCAGTATAGCACCCTGTCCCTTGGGCACGAAACAGATGCCTTCTGTTGAGCCCTTCCAGGACTTAAAGGAGTGTTTTTCACACTTTACCAGGCACAGGAAATCACCTAGGGATTTTGTTAAAGTTCAGATTCTGATCCAATAGGGGCCTGAGATTCTCTGAGATTCTAATAGTCTGGCAGATGCCACTGACCCAGGGACCATATTTTGAATTGCAAACAAACAAACAAACAAACAAACAAAATAAAGCTGCTTTGTAATATTAGCTGAGCCACTGAGTATTGGTAGGAAGATATGAAATGAGTCGCTAATACACTGTTTTTCATGGGGTTTCAGGATGCTATGGGGGCAAATAAATTATAAAGATAAACACAGGGCAAAAGGATAAAATACCCTGTGGATACAAGGCTATCCTTATCATTATTATTGCTGTTGATGAAAATGGAGGGAGATATTGATAATTTGCCACGGTATATGTTCTCGAGGGAAGTTCTAAAACACAATCCACAGTGACCGCCTCACAACACACCATTGTTTAGAGAGAAAATGCAACGTAACATCCTCTAAGGGGCAGTCTACTCCTCCTGTGAGCCTGTTATTTGTTGACTTTTGCTGATAAGAAGCACCGTTAAATGTGTATTATCAGGTAGTTAAATTGCTTAGCAGACTAATGCGTAAAACAAACCAAGAAAAGCAAATGCCAGGAACAAAGATAACAAGGAAATACAGCCAATGCATGGAAAGATACATTGTGTTACACTTCACATGACTATGTTCCCTTGATTTCATTCTCCCTCTGCATGTTTTCATCTGCACTTAAACACCCATCCCACTGTCTCAATTCAGCGAGTGCTAGTAAGCTTTTACCATTGCTTTGAAGGAGCAATTTGACAAGATACCAATAGACACCAGATTAGGCAGCCTCTGGTGGCAGAAGATAGCACCAAATACATTACCACCGAGAGTTCAAAGGCAGTGAGGTCTGGAGAGGCTTCATAAAAGGGGGAATCATCCGAGATAAACCTTCAAATGTGATGTGATTCCATCAGACAGAGTTGAAAAGGATGGACATTTAAGGTGAGAGAGTGAGGGCAGAAAAGTGTGGGGAGTAGTGGAGTAGTGGACGCTTTTGCCCAAAGGATACAGGGTATGGAAGAAAATGGAATACATGGCCCGAACATTGGCAGGGGCTGTGACTGCTGTCCTGAGCAGTTTGTCCTTCACTTCTGCAGCTCATACTTTGCTTCAACAAGGAACAACTATGATCAGAAATCTAGCAAGAAACTGATCTGATGTGAAATTAACAGGGTGGCCTAGAACCATAAAGTAATACAGGTATGCCACGTAGGGGGCCGTGGAAACTATGTAAGGGATCATAAGGGAGCGAACACTAACAGCTGTGGGAAATGAAATATAAAGATGTTTAAAAGGAGACATTGCTGAGACATCATTAAGAGTACATAGGGATTACATGGAGGGGGGGGATTTGTTTTGCAGATCTCCAAGATTTTGTGCCTGGAGGCCTAAAAAAATGTTGACACCATTAAGAATGGAGAAGTCAAGAATTTACAGTTGGTTGGTTTTATGTTTATTTGGGAAAGGCTACCAGATAATGAGTTTTCTTTGGGCATTTTTAGTCAGAGGTTTAAGGGAGGTGTTCAGGTAGGGATGTTGCTTTGAAGAAGTGGGTTCTGGGTGAGAACTTGTGTTTGCTCTTATGCTTGAGAATCCTGGGCAGGTATAGGGAACTGAATGGTTGCGAGGACATGAGGTTAGTGAGGCAGAACAGAAAAAAAATATAAAGTGCTTTGAGTAGAAGGTGAGAGCTATGTAACCTCCCTGGTCCTTCAGTATGAATAACAACATCTGTAAAATATGAATAACAACATCTTCTGCACAAACTAGTTGTGAGGCTGAAGTGAGGTAACATACTATTTTCTCATTTATGTATTTTTTCGCACTAACCTGTAGGATATGTCTGAGAGCAGGGGAACATATCATATGTATTGTGTTCACTGATGTAGCCCCAACATCTAACTTTGTGTTGCACACATAGTAGGCTCTAAAAATGTTCACTGGGTGAAAATAATAAATTTTAGAAGAAGGAGAGACACCAAAGCGTAATCACAAAGATGGCAAGAGATGGCTAGGTGGGTTATTTCAATGCCATGGAAACCAAGTGAGGAAATGTTTGTTACAGAGATGAACACTGGTGAAAGATGGAACAAAGAGTAAATGGGAAATATTAATATACATTGGGAAAGGTTTTACATTCAAGAGAACTGCTGCACTAGAAATATATCACCCTAATGACAGACTATTCTTTAAAGAAATTAGACAGTGAGCTGAAGAAGGAAACAAAGATTGATGGTAGAGAGCTGGTAGCAGAGTTGGGGAAGGTTGTTCCTCTTTAGTAAAGGGAAAGAAAGTCCAACCATACTTTATTGATAGAGTTCAGGGGCCAAAAGCAAAGGAGAGAAGCTCCAGGTGAGAAGGGTTGATTGATTGAGCAATATCTGAAAAGAGAAACAGAACTAGTGGGCCAAGATTATAAGTAATCAATCTGGGCAGAGAAAAGGGTCACTGAGAAAAGCAAGAACAAAGGAGTAGAGACAAGGAAATATACTGAGATTCTCAAGTGGAGTGGCAGGAAGCTCATGAGAAAGGCTCGCATTGTCTTGCCTCTGCATATCTGGGAAAATGTGTCTTCTATGTAATTTTTAAAAGTGTTTAAAAATTAAAAACATATTAAAATATTTTTTCAAAATCTTTCAGAACTGCAGTTGGTTTGCCATGCTGTCCTTCATAATTTATGAGATCCTACACAATTGATTTAACCTCTCAGAGTCTTAGCTTCCTCATCTGTAAAACTGGGATAAGACTACTTGCTCTCCGGGCTTAGGTTTTTATGTTAAAATAAGAAATATTGGTAAGGCAGGGGCTCTCAAACTAGAGCCATCATCAGAATCACCTAGAAGATTTGTCAAAACAGATTGCCGGGCCCCATCCCTAGAATTACTGATTTACTAGGTCTTGAATTGGTCTCAGAAATTTGAGTTTCTAACAAGTTTCAGATGCTTCTGTGCTGGAGAACCACACTTTGCAAATACCCCTCATGCCCTGTCCCTTACTTAAATAAGTTAACATAATGCCTGATACACAGTATCAGCTGGTGTTTAGTGTTGGTGGCCAACTCATGGCATGACAGCTGAACACAGAGTTCAGGCTGAAAAGGTTACAAATGAAGGGGAGAGGTGGACAGAGACTATTGGCAGAGACTGAGAATTCAAAGGTCATAAAAATGAACATCCAATTCCATGTAAGGGAAGTTATGGGAAGGATCGGGAGGTCTTGGCCAGGAAGAGAATTCAAGAAAGAGTTCAGAATATTAGAGATCAATTTATGTTTTGCCCAACAGTTTCTAAAAGGGTGGTTTATAATAAAAACCATGGCCGTATAAATAAAATCTGGTCATAGAATCAGGAAACTGGGTCAAGGGAGGTCAGTGACCTGTCTGAATAGAGGCTCAACACCATTGCTGTGACTGAGCACAGAGCCGACTCGGCCTTAGAAGCCACCGAGAAGCAGGAGTCAGGTGATGTTACATAACCGTCACTGTCTGAAGCAAAGATCTGTAAATCCCAGGCTCCCCAGCAGGAAAAAAAGATTTCCCTACTCTCAAATTCAGAGGAAAATCTCATCACTGGAGCATGAAATGAGTTGCAATTCGTGTGGCTTCTTTAAGTAGGAACCTTCAATACACATCAGGCATAGTATTGCCACATAATATATAAGAAACACATCTGGGAGGGGTTATGAAGAAATGCTCTAGATAGTTAGCTTTGTAGTATTCAACTTTACCCGGTTACACACCTCCATGTTCTGAGTACTGGTACTGTGTCAAAAGCTGTGGCAGGTGCCTTATGTGGACGATCTTTAATCCTAATAAGATGGTTCTTCCATGATGAGAAAACAGGCTCGGAGAGCTTAACTTCCCTGCCATCATATCTAATAAGGTCCAATCTCTGATTATAAAACATAATACATTTCCATTCTAAAGTTCTCTCTAAAAAAGTAAAATAAAGTTAATAAATGAGGACAGTCCATACTCCTTTTGCCTTATATTGGGTTCTTCAGGAAGAAGACTCTGGAGACATGGGAATCTGTGTGCAGGAAGTTTACTGGGAGAGCCCTTGAGATAGAGACCTGGGAACAAGTGAAGGAGTGGGCATCGGGTAAGGGAGAAGCTCAGCCAATCCCACCAGAGCTCTGGGCTGAATAGACCCCTCAGAGTTATCCTGAACTAAGGACAGAGAACCAGGCTTTCGTCTCCTGGTGTCAACCTGTCATTCTGAATAATCAGAGTTTAGTTCTTGAGAAGTCTGTAGAATGGACCTAATCATATATCTTGTAGTCAGTGCTTTGTAGCAACCCAATGACAACTACTTTGAATGCAGCAATTATTTTAATAAACATTGTTATTTGCAAGGCACTGTGATGGCTAATTTGGGGGAATACAAGTGTATTTAAATCACATGTTTATTGTCATAAAACTTAAATTTAGAAGTAAAATGAACCATAGAGAAATAAATTGTCTATAAAATGGGTACAAGAATAGCATCTACTTCATATGGTATATCTGAGGATTAAAAAAAAAACTGCCACAAACTAAATACTATAACAGTATTTTTTTCTAACTACAAGAGGTTGAAAGTTCTTGCAAAATAAAAATAAAAAGGACACATAAGTATGTAATAAATTCAGGGTAAGAAGTTCTCCCTTTATCTGAGAAAATTTATCAAAGGAGAGGAAATGTAGTTGAGTCTGCAAAAAATGGGTTGGACTTTGAAAAACAAGCACAATGGTGAGAATAAGACAGCATTCTGGGGAGAACAAATAGAATGAATAAATATACAGGACATAAAGGCTTGGGGTTTTTTTTTGAGGTCCCGCAAACAGACTAGCTTCTCAAGAACACAGGTGAAGGGTCTCGGATGCTGCTCATGACTTTCAATTTCTGGAGAATTGTTATGGTTTTATTTAAAAGAAAGTGAAGAGTGGAAACTTTGGGAAAATGAGAAGTATGAACAACAAAGTGGTGTTAGATGAAAACTGACCTGTGCACAATTAAAACAGAAAGAAATCAGAAGCAAAACAAGTTCTGTTTCTTTTTCCTGCCTAACACTAGTCTTTCCTTCTGCAGAATGTGGTTGCTAAGGCAGAGGTTTCAAAGTGGGGTCACTGGACCAGCAGCATCAGCCTCACCTGGGGATGCGTTAGAAATGCATATTCTCAGGCTCGGTCCTTGACCCACAGAATCAGAATCCTGGGTGTGGGTCCCAGCAGTCTTTGTTTGAACAAGCCTTCCAGGTGCTTCTGACACTCACTCAAGTCTGAGAATCACGGCTGCAGTGTTTCTATAATACATTTTTCTCCTGGAGCAAATACCTCCTGGAATATCCTGAAGCAATTTTCTCCTTTCCTAACTCTCTAGAGAGTATGGTTGCTGTCTTACTAACATCTTCCCAGACAGTCTCTGACCAAATGACTCAGCATGGAACTATGCTATGCTAATACATGGATCAGATTGTTTTCCAACAGTTTTTCAGAATAAATCTCTAATACAAAGTGTGCCTATTCTATTCAAAGTCAGACACACACACATACAAAAAAATCCTGAGGTGGGGCAGGACCTCAAGGGTTTCAGAAATATCAGAAAGAGGCCGGCCACTGATTAATATATTTTTTCATGAAAAGAGAAAATCGAAAGTTCTTTCCCATTACTAATAAAACTCTGATATGGCTAAATGAAAATATATTTAAAACTACAGCCAAAAAAATGGTTCAGAATAATTAGAACTTGGGTATTGAGGAGGGTACTATGGTCAATAGAAAATGGTTCTGAGTACATGTTAAATTTAAAAAAAAAAAAGATCAATAATGGCTAAATAAAGAACATACATGTGAGTCTCTGGGGATCCTGGATCTTTTTGGATCAATGAATGAGAAGGTGAAAGGAAGAAAATGGACAGGGAGGAAATTATGTTGGAGGGGGTCAGTAAGAGGACATGACCACTTGTTGAGCCCTGAGCTGGCTCCTGGCAATTGGAGGCTGCTCTGTCCTTAGAATATATATTCTGCCCACTTTCCCTGCATTTGGAGCCACTTTAGGGACACAGCTTTGAACTAACAATGTGTTGCTAAGGACATCTGGAATGATATCTGTGACTAACCTGGTTAAGGACACTGAATAAACTTGTAATATTCTAATGGGTGGGTGCAGAGATCAACCTGTTTGCACCTGCCTAAGCCAATCCTTATAAATTCCCTTCCATGTTATTATTGCCACCTTCCAATCTGGGGTGTTCTGCCTCTTTCTTTGGTCTTTCCTTGTCCTCTGTATATATGGGAGCCAGTTTCAGATTTCACCTGGGCAAAGTCCCACGGTTGTGAACAAACAACTTAGTATTTGGTGTGTCCAGCCTAGATGGGAGGGACACTTTGAACTACACAGAGCAACCTCATGCAATGGTGTAGCCACAGTAAATTCACAATAAGCAGCTCATTTTGCAGGCACACACTCACAAAATCATTCATGAATGTGTATAATCCATTCATGTTTCAGAACATTTTTATTTTCCTATTCAAACACAAATCTCTCCCAAAACGAATGTATTAATTACTTTGTAGTCATATGAGTTAGCAGAGACTGAAGTTTGTTTTACACTGTAAGCATAAATTATACATATGTTAGCTTGCCCATCTAGCTGTCTTCTCAGGGAAATTTATGAAAATTTGCAAAACAGCAGAACAGTGCTGTTTCGGATATCTAGAGGGAATAATATGGTAACCCACGAGTCCCCACCTCACTCAAACTGTGTGAGTGTATCTCCTTCAGCAACATCTCCTCCCACTGACTCCTCTTTGCTGATGGTGGCATCCCCATTCTGTCACACTTCAAATCTCAAAGCCACATTTAATCACTTTTTGTCTGCCACCTTAACCTCCGGCCAAGTGGATTTCCACCTCAATAGATCTCAGATTCCTTTCTACTTCTCCCTCGCAGCCAGAATGCCAGTACCCTGATTCAGGCTTCCCTTTGGATTCATGTGTAAGTCTTTTCTGACTGACGTCCCAGCCTGAAATCTTGATCTTCCTCTAGCTGAAGTTAGATCAGTGCCAGATAAGTCTGCCTCAATCACTCTTTTCACAGTGTTACTCTCAGTTCTCCATATCACCTCACCTCTGACTTCAGATTGTAGTTGGAGCCGGAGCTCAGCTGGGCATCGGAGGGCCCCGTATTCTCATTACAACATGCCATTTCTATCCTTCCACTCCTGTCCCCCCACCCTCATCCCCCATAGCCAAATCTCAAGGTGACCCAGGTATGCTTTGGAAACCTGTTCCTGCTGCCTAGGAAGTTTAATTCTCTTTCCCACCTGGGAAAATTCAACCCAACTTTCACAACCAAGTTACAAACATCAGGCCAAGCAAATGTGCGTTCTTCAAATGTTAAAAAGTCTTGGTGTTTAGGATGATTATTTCTATTAATAACCTGGAAAGCTAATAGTGGCAAGAAAAAAAATGCTGTGGGTTCAACAGACCATCTACTTTCCTTCCTGGGAAGAAGAGAAGACGTTTCCCACCCTTATGGCGGAAGAATCATTCTGATTGGTTATGGCCAAGGAAACGTCAACAGAAAGCATTGGCCCCCAGTCTCAGCCCCTCACACCTCCTGGGATTTTTGTTCAAACGCCTGCTCCCTCATTCTCTCTCCCCTTGTCATCTGCAGATTTGAATCAGAGGAACAATGGGGAGGACTCCATGTTCCAAGGGCCCGACCGAGTCAACATACTGTAGAAATGTGCTTTTTTTTTTTTTTATGTTAAGTTCATGAGATGATGTGGTCATTACATAGAATAATAAAGTGAGTGGCTATAGGCATAATTGTAAAATAACAAGATATTTCAGCCAATCTCTCTTCTCACTTTTCTAAAAATTTGCCTACCTCCTCCAATTTTAATTTCATACTTTGTGTATTTCATTCCAAACATTTAAAAACATTTTTATGTTGCTATGCTAAGAAAAGAATCCATCTGATATTTGCAACCACTCTAAATTGTAAAGGACTTAATTTGGTTGCACTCTTTCATGTTCATTTGCATTTTAAAAGGCCTATAGAAAGACCACTATGCTTGCACCTAGAGAATGAATCACTAATGGTTGACATTCAATAATCAGATAGAGAAAAAAATATTACTATGCAAATCATACCAAACAGCAATAGCCTACTTTAATTAGAATCCCAGCCTTGAACAGAAATTAAGTTTACACTTTAATTATTTTTCTAAAATAAATACTACAGAAAAGGCAGATTTTCTATTTATATCTCTTTCTCTGCAGGTTTCTTTTTTTTCCTGCATGGTTCTTAATCCACACTTCTTTATAGTATACTAAGTAAGAATCTTTAAAATTGGAAATATGGTAGGCAGTCAGACAGGCATGTGCAGAGCAGGATAACAGGCCAGGTACAGAATCTCACCAGAGCAGAAAGTCTGGGCCTCTAGCAACGGAGACCTAGCAACTGGCAGAACTGGTAGAGCAAGTATTAGAAATAAGTTTTGTTAATTAGGACCTCGCCTCTGAGGCACCCTTTTTCACCCCTAGATCTCTCTCTTCATGGGGGTCAGAACATCCCTCCTCCCCACCCCCCCACCTTTTCTCACCTGGCATGTAGATCTTCCCGCTTTAGAGAAGAATAAGGGGGTTGGAGAAAAGTCCTATCTGACTTTCATCCAAAGACAGAAGAGGACAGGGCAGACCCTGATAGGTCAGCTGGGAAAAGAGAGCAGCTAACTCCTAGGAAGGGGTTAAAAGGAGACCTGGGGCCCACCAATCACTGGAGACCAGGAGCCTGGAAGGACACACCTGGAAAGCTGAGGAATATTCTATTGTGATTCTCCCCTGAGATCTCCAGATAAACACCCTCAAGACTGAACACCCAGTTTGGCTCTCTCTTTCTCTAAGAAGCACACGTGGATCTTTCCCCACCCTTTCCCCCAGGCATAATTTCCTTGTCTCTCTCTCTCCCCCAAGCTCAAAGGGCATTTCTCTTTTAACTTCTATATCTTGTTTTCTGAGCCCATTTCGTTTACCTCTGTGACTTTCTAAATAAACTTCCTCTTTCAGTTTGAATCTTGGCTCTGAATTCTTTCTTAGCCAGAACTCAAGTACTGAGGTTGCTGCATGAGGTCAGGTCTGACGCCACCAGTGTAATACCTGGTGCCATTCTCACTGCCAACAGAAAGTTTTTATTTTATTTATGGTTACAGCTCATGCATTTTAAAATGTCTAAAATAGAGAATGATAATTAAGGAAAAGATCGCATGCAATGTAATTGCACCAATGAACAATATTCACTAATTGTATAATGAACTCAGAAGTGCTCTACTTATACTCAGAAATGTTAACAGCACTGTCAAGTTTTCTCTATTTTATTTTTTTAAATATATTTTATTAACTTTTTAACAGAGAGGAAGGGAGAAGGATCGTTAGAAACATCGATGAGAGAGAAACATCATTGATCAGCTGCCTCCTGCACACCCCCTAGTGGGAATGTGCCCACAACCAAGGTACATGCTCTTGACCGGAATCGAACCTGGGACCCCTCAGTCCGCAGGCTGATGCTCTATCGGTTAGGGCAAGTTTTCTCTATTTTAGACTGTAAGCAATTCCAGGGCAAGAACTTGCACTTTATTATATACATGTTGTGTGGTATATACCATGTATAAATTCTTATTGGGATTAATTCTTACCTTTTAAAACAGGTGACAAATTTTACACATATAGTGAGGTTGAAATTCATTACATAATTAAGACTGTAAAAAATAAACACAACAAAATAACTCATCCACTTTTCTAAAATCCAACAACTTCCTATTGCCTCCCCAATCCTATTGGTAAGATGCTGGGAAAGAGGCAGAAGAGAAGAGGATGGAAGATCTACATTTATCATCAAAGTTAACTCAGACTCTTTTAGTTTCAAATAATCTCTTCTGAGTAAATAGTCAACTCAACGTTCAATTTTTTTTAAAGGATTTTCCTCTCTTAAAATTTCTCCCTGTTCTATATTTCTTCCAAAATAACATCTGCCTCCCAGGAAAAGTTTGATATTTGTATGGCTCTGTGGAAGATAAGTAGCTAGTGGGTACTGACTCTCTCTGCCTTGAAGTTGATGGAAAATGTCTTCCTATATGGAAGTAGCACCATCCTAGGGTGCCTGGCTGGGATTTCAATCTCCCTGTCTCCTAAGCTGGCCACCTTTGTACAAATCTACAGTGGTACACAGCAGTCCTGAATATCTCTCCTCAGCTAAAAAATTACTTTTAAGAGGTTATGAGAGATAATTTTCAAACAGCCAGTGGCTGTTCAGGCTCGTTGAGAGGCAATTTATGACCATAAAGTATTATGAAACAGTGAAGCTAATTTTATTTTGATATTTTTTTGAAAAGGGTGAAGATGGAAATGATAAATTAAACAAGCACTTGTCTGATGCATTGTGCACTGAGTTATAACTTGAAATTCCGCCCTTTCTGGTTTGGCTCACTGGATAGAGCATCGGCCTGTGGACTCAAGGGTCCCAGGTTCGATTCTGGTCAAGGGCATGTACCTTGGTTGTGGGCACATCCCCAATGGGGAGTGTGCAGGAGGCTGCTGATCGATGTTTCTCTTTCATCGATGTTTTTAACTTTCTATCCTTCTCCCTTCCTCTCTGTAAAAAAAATCAATAAAATATATTTTTAAAAAGTTGAAATTCCTAGATCTGATTTTAATGGGTGTTAGCTTTGACTTCCTTTAGATTCATTATTTAAATAATTGCACATTAGTTTTTCGGCAGAATAGGTGATAACGTCTACTCCACATTATCTTAAGTATTGACTATGCTAATATATTGGGAAACTCTTTGGTAATGATAATATCTGATACAAATAGAAAGAAACCTCTCTTCTATCCTCATGTACCACCTTCTACCTCAACTGTAAACTTGGAGGCAGTGGCAATATATCACCCTTCCTTTAAATCCTCACAATGCTCTTTACACAATAAAATTTCACCAAATGTCCCACAGACTGATGAATTATTTGCTAAAGAGCAACTCAGATAACTAAGTTAGCTGGTATGGAAGTATAGATGGTTTGATGCAGGAACTCTAAAGTGAAGAACAGGTTTACAAATCCTTTTTTTTTAAGTTGATTGAACACTTGAAGAGAGCAATTCAAAATAAAATAAAGTTATAGTTGCTTATATTATTTAAAGAAGGTTATAAACTGCAATGAAAAAATCAGATTAACAGGGGTTTAAACCAGGAGTTCTCAAAGTCCGTGCTCACTACTACCACCACATCAGTGTCAACTGGGAATTTGTTCAAAATGCAAATTATCAAGCCCCTTTCCAGATCAATAGAATAAAAAACTAGAATTAAGGCTCAGGAATTTGAGTTTTAATAATCCCTATGGCAATTCAGATGCATGCTAAAGTTAAGAATCACTGGCTTCTATGATACAAAGTTATTATCTGATCTACAAAAAGACTGAAGGAATTGGTTGCAAGCACTGGTTCAGTTGCTGAATATGGCCAATGAGTCTTGGACTCTTTTTGATTATTTCACCACTGATGTTGTAGAAGACCGAAGAAACCCAAGCAACACTTAGAGAAATGGAGTTACACAGCTTTATTACACTGGCGGTCTCAGCAGAGTCACCTCCAAAATCTAAGCAAACTGATACTGTGGAAGCCTCTCTTTCATCAACCCCTTTTGGTGTCTTTGTCCCCCAAATGTGGATTATACTTCTTGACCTTTCAAGGGTTTTGCAAAAAGCCCCAGGTTTTGGGGGTCTTGAGACTATACCTGAGGGCCTGGCCTGGCACCAGCGCTGATAACCCCCTCTCTGGGGGCTGTATCATGGTTTATGGCCTCTGTGAAATGTCTGCATTTAGGTAACAGGTCTTGCAAGACCAGTTTGTAAAGACAGGGGCAATGACTTAATTATAGGTTATCAAGAATGTACATTACATTGCTGGCACACATTCAGATTGCTAGCCCCCCACCAAATATCTGGGTTACATTGGAATTAGCCTTTTAGCCTTCTCACTGTGACCTTAGCTTGCTGACTTTTTGCCCTTGAATTCATCCTCTCCTGGTTGCAATATAGCTGCTGTATCCTAGTAATCATGCTCTCTCACTTAAGAGGAGAAAAGAGATAAAAGGAGATGGGAAAATGCCAATTGGAAAGATCACTTTTACTAGGAAAGAAAGTGCTTTCCCAGAAAAATCTCCAGCTAAGTTTTTACATCGCATTGGCCAAAACTGAGTCTCATCATTACCCTGAGCTGATTTTCAAACTTCACTTTGAAGGCAGGTAAGGAAGAAGGGAGTTGAGAGTAGGTGTTTAGTTAGCCAGTCAACAGTGCCCTAAAATAAATAGAGGCTTATAGTATAAACCAAATACAAATACGCTAGAAGATTTAGCCTAGAAATGGAAAAGCATGGAAAATGAGATATCTGTCTTTGAATACTGTATTTGAAAGGCTGCCATGTGGAAGAAAATTCAACATTATGTGAAGCTCCATGAGCCAGAAACAATAGATGGAAGTTAGAGATCACAGATGTTGGCTCAACAAAAAATAATTTTCTAATGATTAGACCTATTCAAGAAGAAATTGGATGCTTATGGAGTAGTGAACAACCTATTACTCTACAACAATTTCTCAAAAGTATATTGGAGAAAATTCCTGCAATGCTCTCTTCCAAATCTATTATTTTAAATGACTAAAACTGAGGTACATTATGATAATAATAACTATTAACACTTGGTGCATATTTACTCTATCCTTGAATCTGTACTGTTTTACAAGCATTATTTAATTTTCTACCATAAAAATCTCCTGAGATAAGCACTATTATTTCTCCCATTTTAAAACACTGAGTCATAGAGAAGTAATATATTTTGTTCAAGAGCTTGGAGCTGATGTGTGAGCCCAGATGATATGACTTCAGAAGTCATACTCATTATTTTTGCAAGCATCTCCTGGATACAAAGCAATCCCACAATTTGGAAAATTCAAACCAAATGCAAATTCCTCATCTAGCTATAAGTGCAATGTTATACCTCACTCACCTCTAGTTACTCAAAATAATAAAGTCAAGTCTTTGTAAACCCCATTCTGGCATGCTAGCATTCCCATGTCTTTATTTTCAAAGCTCTCACATTATCACTCTTTTAGAACCCAGTTCAAACAATTAGAAAATCTGCCTTGGTGAACTAACTTGACTTCTCAATAGTTTTCTTTTAGGAACTATCCTACAGGAATGACTGTTCCTCCCCATTTCTGTGCACTGATCTGTAAAAATCCTGAATTCTGAAATACTTTCAGATAAGAATGCGTGCTTATTTCCAACTCTTAGGCTAATTTGAGAATAATGTCGGCAGCATGTCTATTTCTACTCTCAGTTTCAAATGCTCAGTAGATATTAACTAAAAATGTGTTAAATAAGGACTAAAATTACACATTTTAATCACAACAGCTTTTTTGAAACAATATATAGTATCACATGTGTAAGTCTCCTGATCATTTTTTCATGCTGTACACTAACCTAGAAATAATGGCAGGCCATTCTGACACGTTTGGCAAAAACAAAACAACACTATTTGTTCCCATAATGCAGCATTCCAAATGACCTAAAACTATATTCTAAATTGTAGCCAACTACATGGCTAACAGAGTGATTCTGCAGTGCAATCCCTCCCACCTTGCTGGTCCTCAGGTTCATCCTTTCTCTTCCCTGCTTGATCTGCTTGGTAAGGGGTGAAGGCTACCTCCTTGTAAGCACGTGCCAGGCTCTGCTGTGCGTCCACTCGGAGACAATGAGAGCATGAAGGACTGTTTCTCACCACTGAACCCTTGTCCTAATGTCTCAGTGGCATCTCTGGCAGCAGCCCCATCCCCCACAACAGGTCAGGCTCAAATGGATCCAACTTCCATTAGTAATTCTGGGTCTTGAGGTCCAGGAACACCACTGCCTACCTTTGTGCCTCTGACCTAGAAGCCTGGAGGCTCCTACTGTGATTACCAGCTGGATTACCTCATTATCACTTGTTTGACTTTCAACTCCACCGCTAGCAGTGTAGCCAGTTCCCAGATTAAGTTTCTCCTGTTGGAAATACTTGGAAGCCTGTTTTGTTTTCTTGGTTTCAACTCCAACTGATGCTCTCTCATAATCTACATTCTAATCTTCTCACATTGCTTACAAGACCCCTTAGAATTCAGTCCTGTTTCCCTCTTCAATTTTATCCCCTGATTCTTCCTTAAAGTTTGTGATATAGAAAAGCCAAGTTTTATTTGCTTTTAAAAAAAAATCCCTTGGCTTCTCTGCCTGGAAGATGACACCACCATCAGCACCAGCACCACCACCAGCGCCACCACCATCCCAGCTTTGTCTGTCTCCTTGAGAAAACTATTCTCTCTTCAACATTCTGCTCACTGTACTGTGAATCCATTCCTATGCCTCAATCAGACAGAATTCAATGCATCTTATTTAAGAACACATCAGAGCTTCTGCTCTACATTACACAGGGAGGTGGGGGAATTATAGCACAACACTGAAACACACTGATGCTCGAGCCAGGTTTTCAGTGGTTCTAAGCCAGCTTTTCTGCTAAAAGCTATACAGCCTTGGGCACGTTACTCAGTCTCCCTGAACTTCAGCCTACCTCATGGCTGTGAGTATTCAATGAGTTAATACACATGAAGCATTCAATAATAAAAAGCTCTCTATTGGTAAAACTTCATATTGACTCACATTTTTGGCTTAAACACCTCTGCACATTTTTATGAGCATGTCCTTGAGCTCCTTGAGGATAGGGACCAAAGCCTTTTTTTGTTGTGTTTTGTTGTGTTCTTGTTTTGTTTAGCAGCCCTTTAACTTAATGCTTTGCCTCGCACTTCATAAATGTTCTATAAGTCTTTGTTGAAAAGATCTATTCCAACCCTTGGGCAGAATAAAGCAGGGAGGTTGGAGGTCAGGAAACATTCCCTTCTCTCCTCATCATCCAATTGTTGCATCATCTCAGAGAGTTTACCTGTCTTTTTTTTTATACATCAAGTCTTTCAGCTCCCAAATACATTTAAATAGAAAAAAAAATCTACTGATATATCCCATTTACCTCTCGGGGAATGGACAAGCAGGAATTTCACTATGTCAGCAAAACCTTCACTCTTCAGAATACACAAAGGAATACCATTGACAAAACACACACTAGTTTCAGAAACTCAGGGAGGATTGCCCCCCCTCCCCCGCTTTACCCCTTAAACATCATCAGCAGGGAGTGAGAAACTCAGCAGTGGCTTGTACCTCTGGTGGTGAGCACAGTGCAAAGGTGAGAACCAAGCTGAGCCTTTCAAGACAAGAAAGTGATGCATTTAGCAAAGGTTAGAGAAGGAAGGTCAGTTACCTGGAAAGCAAGTCACTGCAAAAGCAGTCCAGATGACCAGTATTTAAAAGCTTCTGCCCACACCAGGTCTGGTGATTAGCAAACTTCTCACAGTCTAAAATCCCTAATTATGTAATATTTCCTTTCAGAATAGAGAAAATCTAATAACTAAAAGATCTTAGTTCCATAAAATTAGGCACGATCACTCCTATTAATCAAAAACCTCTAACCTTAAGATACATGTGACATAATTCCTAAAGGATTTATAGTAACAACTATGACAGAAATATATATTCATTTGCCAAGATACCATAGGTGTTTTCGGCTTCACAGCACAGGGTAAGAAATTATCCAAGTCAGAGTTAACAAATCCAGGTTTTGCTAGTTCTAAAGAAGAATCTGACCATCTCGGAAGCGTAAGACGAGCCTCAGCTCTTCAGTTACTCTGTGGAGCACCGGGGCGTTGTTTTCCTTCCAACATTCTATATGTCAGGTGTAGTGAGTGTGAAGACAAATCATGAAGTTATCATTCTATTAACAAGAAAAGCCAGAGTGTTGTGCTACGACAAAAAAAGTTAAGAGAAGAGATTAAATATGAGAAAACCCATATTCCTTCCCTTAGAGCTTTTGCATATTAAACACTTCATAAATCTAATGCTGATGAAATTCACTGCAACTAAAGAGAAGAAAACGCAACAGCCAAGATGGCATCAGGACTGACACCAATATTATTGACCAGCAAGACTCCCAGCAACAGTAAACTTCTATGGAAAATTAATTTCATGCTTGTCTGCTCTGGTAAAACCCCTTACTGAGTTGTTATAAAAGGAGAAAATTGAGATAGGCTGTGGGAATACCAAAAAGAGTTGATGCGGGTAAAGAGAATGGTCATGTTTACATATTTTATTGGTTTAGGGCCCATGCTGACCTAGTACCTTTAATATAGTTGCACCTCTGCCGGGATCAGAGCTCAAAATTATTGTCCACAGAGATTTTCACAAAAATTCCATAGAGATGCATATATACTTACAGTAAGTGAATAACTAGGTAATAATTAAATAATAATGATGATTAAATGATTAAGACATTTAAAGAACCAGCCAATATTGAAAAAAAAATCTGTGTAATGTTAACCGTACAGAGTTCATACCTCCATTTCCAAGCATCGGTGTTTGCTATCATTTGCTTCACAGGCCTAAGTCTAGGGTACATTCACCCAGGTTAGGGAGCTGCATAACTTCAAATTCTGTAGAAAACATTCTCAGCAGAAACTAAATGTATTATTTTGTTTATTTTTAGGAAGCAATTTGTTTCAAGGTGAAATTTTTTGAAATTTACCTTCCAAATGATTTCACATCTTTTGTTATTATGCATTTGAAAACAGCTTGGGCATGACATACCACACCTTCTGCTCTTCCAAATAAGACTGGGGAACAGATGGCTACTGACCTTTATCTCCAATCAAGTTCTGCCTGCCTGCATATTATCTTATTTGTAAAAATTAATCTTCTTACCTTCCAATCTTTTTCAAATTGGAACAGTTGATTCAAGAGCCTATTAGTAATCAACATAATTATTAAAAGCTTGACACGCATGCATCTTCTCCCTTGAATTTTGATATTTTTAACAATCAAAAACCCCAGTTGGAGATGTAAGCGAATAAATACATTTGTAAAGCCCTGAAATGCTCTGGTACATTTATCAGACAAATGGTCAAATCATTCAAATACCAACATAGGGAAAACAATTTTGAGTGGTCCAGTTCACATAGAAAAAATTATCATTGCTTAAAACATGCATTATCCTCATTCTAAAGCAGGCAATTATTAACCAGAAAAGGAAGGCACTGGATACATGAAAAGCCTTTGTGATATACATTTTATTTCTTTAGCAATTAAACATGCATTTTATAAAGGTAAAATTGATGTGTTTCATAGAAAATACTGCTAAGGACTGGATGTTAAATCTGCATGACCCTAGGCAGACCACAGATCTAAGGCTATTACAGCAGTGATAGCTGTATCTTTTCTCAAAATGTTACAAATTCTTTAACACATATTTTCTCAGTTCATCATTATATCATCTTAAGTGATATGTAGTATATTTTGGTATGTGTCAATCTAGACAACAAACATGTTAAAAAAATTGCAGCAATAAGCTCTATTTCAGAAGATGGTTTCTTAGAACTGAAATATCCAAAATTATCCCAAATTGTACTTTGCATATGAAAATCCAAGCATCATGTGGCATATTCAGAGAAAGTACAAAATGATAGTATAATAATAATTGAAGAAAATGACTGTTCCAGAAAATGACTGTATGATTGGTTAACAAGTTTTTCAGTCAGAAAATAACTTCTTTCCCCCAAAATTAACAGTAACTACTGTTATATAACTCACGCCTGGGAAAGGACCTAATTTTTTTTCTCTTGTATGCTGATATATTTTTAATAAAACAAACAATAGTCTTAGTGTTACCTGTACAAATTTTTGCATAGTTGTTTTTAATATGTTTTTATTTTGTTGTGTTTTTTTTTGTTTGTTTTTTTGTTTTTGTTTTTTAGAGAGAGGAAGGTAGAGGGACAGAGAGATGGACACATCAATGAGAAACAGCAATTGGCTGCCTCCTGCAAGGCCCCTACTGTTGATGAAGCTAGGAATCCAGGCCTGTTCTCTGGCCAGTAATTGAACTGGTAACCTCTTGGTTCATGGGTTGATGCTCAACCACTAAATCACCCCACCCATGCTGTTTTGTTTTTAATCCTCCCAATGATATGCTTTTACTGATTTTTAGAGAGAAAGGAAGGGAGAGAGCACGGGTGGGAGGTGGGGAGGGTGAGGTAGAGAGGGAAACATCAATGTGAGAAACATCCATTATTTGCCTCCTGTATGTCCCCCAACCACAAAATAAGTGGTCACAAACTTTAAACCCATGAAGAAAAAAAGTATTTGAATCAAAAACAAACATTTTTCTGTTTGGTTCATTGCACGGATAGTCCTATCATCTTGTAGTAACACAATAAATATTTATTGACTGAATGATATGGAACACAAAAAGGATCAAAGGACTGAGAAGACTAACAGGACATTATGAGAAACAACAACAGGGAAACCTAAAGTGAAAACTAAATACTACAGAAATCTGCTGTTAAAGTGAGGAAAATAGCATTCTAACCGAAGAAAGAAGCATGTACAAAATTCCTGACCGATGAGTGGAGAGATACATAGATGGATAAATGAATAATAAATATTCTCTGCATTTATCAGGAAAGACACACAAATGACTGATCTTGAATTTAGAGAAGGGCTTTAGAAACATATAAGCAAAATTAGACTTATAGAGGATGACATTAGGGTCCTTCCCCATACCCATAGTTAGGTCGAAAATAAGGTGCGTTAATCAAATTTGTCTTCGTCTCCTCTGGTCTAGAGTCCAAAAGTGATTCCCAGTGTCTTGTCTAACCCATACCTGCCCACTCCATTGTGAGACCATATTCGATGTCTTGAACCAGCTGTCACTCCCCATTCTGCCATTTGATGTCAATACCTATAGCTTCCTGCTACAATGATTCACGCACCAGATAATACCTAAACATGTCTTTTATGGCCTAATTCAACGCATCCTCTAGACACTGTATGTTAGCATCACTTGAGAGCTTGTTAGAAATGCAGATTTTCAGAACTACTGAATCAGTACCCGCATTTAAAGAGAATCCCTCAGGTACTGTGTGCAGGCATTCAAGTTCGAGAAACGTTGCTCTAACTAATCTATTCCTCAAATTCTTCTACTTGCTTTTAGCATCCTTGATTCTTTGCACTGACAGATTTATGCAAGAACCAAAGTGCCTCATATCAAACCTTTCTGAGTTTTGTCATTTCTAGAGATCATTCCTCATTCTCTTTCAATAAGGAAAATTGTTGTCATGGTTTTTGAGGTTGGGGGGCAGGGGAAGGAATTAAATCTAGGGTGGTGTTACAGTAAAAAAGCACTGTTTTGATGAAAGCTTGAACAAGCCTTGTTAATTTGGTTAAAGTTATGATCCACATCGATAGCAAATGAGCAAGGATCCTATTTAAACTAAAAGGAGGTGGGGCTGGTACAAAGTCTCCCCAAACTCTGTAATAGGGACTCTTTATGGACCACTTCAAGGTCTTTGGTCCACTCCAAGTTCACAGGAGTTGTGTAGAGGACCATCTTTTGTTAGAGCAGAACCTTCAAATGTCTGTCCATCAGATCAACAGCAAAATATGTACTTGCCATTCACCTTTCACTTAGAAACAAGTTATTTAGAGACTTGTGAAATTCTAGGTAATCTCTAACCAACAATATCTGCTACAAGTACTTTTTAAATGCCACAGGGAAAATCCATAACCTGAAATGAACAAAGTGCTTTAGTAAAAAGCCAAGCCATTAAGAATTGGTATTAGGACTCGTTATTGGAGCCCTTGGTACTCACTAATCCAAACTTGGAGCCCTTTAGGATTCATGGGCAATTTAAATGAGAGAGAGGTCAGGTGACTCACAGACACTTGACTCATTTCTCAACCACACATTATCTACCAACACTGTGAACCCTGGCCCAAAGTGGAACAAAAAAAAGACTAAATGGATCTTATAACTCCATTTTTTGCAAAATAGTGTTCAACCCTCTCCCAATTCCCTCTTTCTGACCTTATCACCACGTGCATAATAAAGAGGGATGAAGTGATGTTTCAGATATTTATCTTACTCAGGGGCCTTATCATGTCCTTTTGATTTCCATAATTCATACCACCAAGGAGTCATAGCCAGAATCCTTATCACCTCAGGTAATAAATTTAAAGTCCTAAGTTACATAGATGGCATTATACCTATTGGCTGGGGAGAGCATACATTCTCCACCTTCTCCTGATCACATCTTTACTCATAGCACAGCAAGGCTGATCCTTGGTACTATCTAGCAGGGGTCCTCAAATTTTTTTAAACAGGGGGCCAGTTCACTGTCCCTCAGACCGTTGGAGGGCTGGACTATAGTTTTTTAAAAAAACTATGAACAAATTCCTAGCACACTGCACATATCTTATTTTAAGCAGGACAGGCAGCGGCGGCAAAAACACCCGGCATGTGGTCTGTGGGCCGTAGTTTGAGGATGTCTGAAAAGGGAAAATTTGTGTGCAGAAAATAGTGATCTTTTAATTACTATGCTTAATTTCTATTAAGATTATGTTTTTCTTAAATCCCCTAAACTCAATTTATAAATCTTGCTATTTTATTATAACTCTGGTGATTTGGGTTCATTTAAATTAAAAATATTCATTTGTACTTTTTTCTTTGATTAGTCTATAAATCTGACAGTTGCATGTTCCCTAAACATTTGTAACTATTATCATATTTAGTTTATTAGATTCCATTAAATAATTTAAATTCTAAGCATGTTTTCTTAAGTAATTAAAATAACCACAATTTAAATCATGGTTTTCCTAAGGATTAAAAACATCTTAAGAATAAGAAAAAAAATCCATGCAGATTATAAAATGTTTAAAAATATTATTAGTATAACTATAATTGAATTGAATTAGTTTGGCTCATTCATTGATCATCTTTATCCTTACTTTCATACTTTCCCCGAGATCATAAAATTATTAAACACTCATAGAGAATGGCATTAACAGAACTGAATTTAACCAAGTCTTATCAGTAGAAAATTTAAGACCAGAGAACAGCTACAAATTTGGGCTATAAATTGGAGAGCTATAAGTGGAACAGAGAAACTTGGGTGCTTCCCAGGATAATTTGAGTAGAAATGGCATATACTAGTAAGAGCTAGTGCGCTTATAATTGGTTTTTCAAGGCCATGTTTTTTTCCCTTCGTATCACACATCATGCTTGTTCTTAGTTTTTCATTTTATATGTTACTCTACCTTTGATAATACACTTTATAACTTTTATTGTTCAGCCTCTATCAAACTAAGGTTACTTATTCTGACTTCCCAGACCTTTTGTACTCCAAACCAGGATTACATTTTATAGCTGGTAGGGGGCACAGTTAATTACCTATCATCTATCCTTTATACCCATCCTCATTCCTAACAGAATCTGATCTTGCTCATGAATTCATTCCATGTAATCAGAGGATTCTAACCCCTTCCTTAGATTCAAGAGTGTTTCCTAGTGAATCTAAGTCATTTAAAGCAATGGTAGACATCTAGAGGCAAGCACAGTGCTAAAGCTGTCCTGAGCAGATTGAAGGAAAGAAGTGGCTGAAAGGTTTTCTTATCTATAGATATAAAAGCCTAAGCAACCATCCAACCATCCAACTAGTAGATATGCTGCATACTGCCCACCAGGAGGCAGATGCTCAATGCAGAAGCTGCTGAGCAACTTTACAGAGTGCCCTCTTGCACTCCAGGACCCCTTGGGGGGATGTTGGACTGCCAATTTTGAGCCAAGGGACCTACCCTGCCAAAGAGACCCCACTTGCTCTGAAGATGCCTTTCAAGCACTGGTGCTGCCCAGGTGCGGCTGGCTAGGGTGAGACTGGGGGAGGTTGGCTTGAGGGCATGTCTGGCCCATCTTGCCCAGTCCCACCCTGCCAGCCACCTTCTAATTAATTTCCTTTCAATGTGCGTGAATCCGTGCACTGAGCCCCTAGTTTACTGATAACTAGACAACCATCCTTGTAGAGAAGTGAACACTGCAGGACCAAATGACATGGAAAGGACACGGGTCCTTGGAAACATGGGAATCGCAGCATGGGTGGTCTTTCACATGAGATAGTGTTTTGGGGTTTTTTTTTTGTTTGTTGCTTGTTTTGCTTTTAACAATGAGATATAATAGAAAGCCATGGAAAATTGCAGAGATTTTAAGTTCATATATTTAGCAATAATTGAATGTAGTATGCATATAGTTCAAGTTGCTTAATATAAACTCTTTTCATGACAACTTACTAGAAATTATGGCTCCCTTCCCTTTAAAATACCCCATATTATTTGCCCGCAGCTTTGAGGAATTGTTATTTTCTTTATGGTGCTAAAAATATAATATCTGTACCTGTGGAAGCCACTTTAACTGAACTCCATCAATTCAACAACATCCCCCTGCCCCCAAATGAACATACTTTTTTTTTTTTCTTTAAAAAAAATAGTTTCTCTCAGGAAACAACAAGAAGGTCCTGGATCATTGTGAGATTCCTGCCACACAAAAATACCCCTCTGGTTTCTTTTTGGTAAAGGACAGCATTAGAGACCGACACCTGAGTACAAATAGCTTATTCCATAAGAATAATGGTATTTTCTTTAAAAAGTGACACCTTTTATAGATCTGTTTAGTATTAGAGCTAAAAAATATTTTAAAGGAGAGAAATTTATATTGATATTTCTGATATAACTCTTGCAAAGCTAAAACTTTTTACAAATTTTATATCAAAATAAAATTATTTATAACATGCTTGCTTACAGAGACCTCTTATCTTTCAGAGACTTTGGTGGGTAGTCACTTTAATAACAGATATTCTAAAGTAATTATCTCCAGGCAAAAGTAAGAATGGAAAGTTCATTTTGTAAGGAAGAGCTTTTTTGTTTTAAAAAAAAATATGAAGAAATGGGAGAGCAGGTACATTAAGCTTTCTGGACACTCTCCAAGGAAGTCCTGAAGATAGACAGACTGCCTTGTTGCCCTTGGTAATTCCTATAAAATGATATTTCAGTTTAGGCAAAAGCTGCCGGACAGTATGCATATAAAAGTATACTAAAGCTCAAAGTGAATAACTTACTTTTAGGACTTCATGCAGGGAATGTTTTATTTTTCTACCTCACTCCTTGTGATATGTATATTACCTCCAGGTTTTGTTGTGAAAACCTTTTGTACATCTTAAAAGTTATCCATTCATATACTCCTTTAATATAAGCAGGAAAAAAAAAATAGAGCCAAAAAATTCACTAAGGAATTTATAATTAATACTAGAGGCCCAGTGCACAAATTCATACATGGGTGGGGTCCCTAGGCCTGGTGGGCAATCAGGGCCAATCAGGGCCAGGCCAATTGAGGCCAGCCGGCCGGCCAGGGAAAAAAACAAGATGCAGGAGGTTGGCCACCAGCCCCAAGGAGGGAACCAACCCTCCACCCCTCAGGGAAAAGGGCAGTGTTTGCTGCCACCCACCCCTGGTTCCCTGTCCCAGCCTGTGGCCCGAAGGCTCCAAAGGGGTTGGGAGAGGAGGCGATAGTCGCCAGGCCGGGCACAGAAGGAAAGGATGCTGGATGTTGACGCTGCTGGTTGGCCTCGAAAGGTTGGCCGTGGGTGCACGCTGAAAGTCGGATTGCAGTGCCTGCATTGAGCATCTGCCCCGCAGTGGTCAGTGTGCGTCACAGTGACCAGTCGACCAATCATTCTGGTCATTCGGTTATAATAGCTGCTTAGGCTTTTACATGTATAGACAGTTTGGACTTGGATATTTTTTTGCAATTTTATATTTATAAAATGGATAAGCAGAGATCCAAAATTACATAACTTATAAAAATCTCTCATGTAGAAGTAAACTTGCTTTTTAGTAATAGTACAGATAAAAGAATATAATATTTTCTAAAAGCCATACTTCATAGGCTTTCTTGGACAAGCCTCAGCTCACCTTGATTTTTACTGTATTTTTCCTATCTCTTCAACATTAAATTAGTTTACTGTCTCTCATCTGTATCTTTCTAATGACTTAAGCCTTTTCCTTGGGAGAATGTGTTTTTCATTAGATATAAACTCTGTCCTTTTGTGCCCCATTGCTGCCTAATACAGTCTTCAGAACCTAGAGCACTGCATCCATTTGGCTATGCATCTGAATTGTTAGAGCAGATTTTCTCATCCATAAATTATGACTTGATGGTAAGTTGACCAATTCATGAGCTGCAGCAATTGGAGTAGGACAACAGAACCTCATCTAGAAAATAACTGTTCAAATTTATGTTGCCTCCAAAATTCCCAATTAATTCTCAGGATGTAATTTATTTCCTGGAATAATGTATCTTATTAAGTTTATGTCCTTTCAAATTAAAAGGCTGTTTTAAAATAAAGGTTGCGGCACACTCGATATCTTTGTTCTCCAAATGTGACTTCATTAGCTCCATATTTTTCTGCAGTGTTTTACAGTTTTTAAGGAGTTCCACCCTTGCTCTACATATAGGTCCTGTGAGCCAGGCAAACTCCACTTTTTTTTTTTTAACTTTTTCTGACACTGTAAAAACAGTGACTAGGAGGAATCAAGAGATTTTATTAAGGTCACATCTAATCAGAGGCAAAACTGGCCCCTATCCCAGTGCCATTTCCAACACCCCACTATACCTTTCTCCCATTAATATTTTTTGTGATTTTATATACTCCATACTAGCCTACATACCCACACAAAGTTTAGTCACAGGGTAATCTAATATTATTGTTCTCAAACTCTCTTTTCACGACAAGAGAAACCACCTGCCTTTACTGCACATATTTCTTCTACTGCATCAGCAACTTTCCCAAGGTAGATATGAATTTAATGATGCCCAGCTGAACAGGGTGATGGAGACGGTGGGAGGAGGCAAAGGAACTCTCGTGCCAGTTGTAAGGACACTCTTCATTACCTCTTTTCTCCACTCCATTACATACACTTCAGGGCTGAGAAGACAAATCAGCCAGCACACATCAGCCATAGGCGTGTAGATGAGTAGAGGGGAAGGGGTCCTTGTCCTCCAGAAGTATAAGGGTGAAGACTCAGGGGGACAAGAATGGTGAACAAAGCTCTGCCTCTGTCACAGGCTCATAGTATTTTCATGTTAACAATCATTATCAAGGGAAATGAAAAAGGACAATTGAACAGAACTAAATTTAAATGTGCTTCTTGCAGTCCTTTCAAACCAAATCTCCCAATGAAATGAAAAATAAGTTGCAGAAAAAAAATGTGACAATTACATTCTGAGGCCATTGAGGTAAGGACTGTTAGCTGTTTTGACTAACAATTTGGAAGGTGACATCATTCAATTGGGTAACCTTTTTCGTTACACACACACACACACACACACACACATATATATATATATGTATATATGTATATATGTATATATGTATATATGTATATATATATATGTATATATTGTTAATCCTCACATGAGGTTATTCTTTCCACTGATTTTTAGAGGGAGGGATGGAAGAAGGGAGGAAGAGAGATACTCATCAATTGGTTGCCTCCTGCACATGCTCCATTGGGAGCGAGGATGGAACCTGCAACCCAGGTATTTGTGCTTGACCAGGAATCAAACCATTGACCATTTGGTGTTCAGACCGATGCTCTAACCATTGAGAAACATTGGTCAGGTCTTGTTACTTTTACATTCTAAAAAACATGGAGGAAAATGCTTTATTATAAGAAAAATAAACTTCCAGCTAAATTATCAGAAATTTCCTTAGAGGTCTTAGAAACAAATGAAGAAACACATTAGACAATAACATAGCAAAGAAATCCAACTAGGTAGTTTAGGTTCAGGATAAAAAGTGAATAAAGTTCCTCCAAATCTAAACTTGTATTCCTTGTTTTAAATAATTTTTTTTAATATTGTGCATTGGGATAAATTTTTTTAACATAATTTAACTGGACTTGACCTCTTTGGATACCAATCTCCTCATTCATGTATATCTCAGTAAGTTTTCTTTTTAAAAAATATATTTAATTAATTTATTTTTTTATAGAGAAGAAGGGAGAGGGATAGTTAGAAACATCGATGAGAAAGATTGATCAGCTGCCTTCTGCACGACCCCTACTGGGGTTGTGCCTGAAATCAAGGTACATGCCCTTGTCTGTAATCAAACCTGGGACCCTTCAGTCCACAGGCTGACTCTCTATTCACTGAGGCAAACAGTAAGTTTTCATTGGAATTAAGTAAGCCCAGGTATGTAAAAGCTCTTATAAATATACATGTATTATTTTTCACTCTACTGCCTCTTCAAGAGAAGAGCACAAATATATTATGTATACAGTTGTATGATCCAGGCCCCTCATATCCTTTCCTCATAGAACATTTATGTTATCACAGTGACATACTGGCTTTTCTGGTTTACTTTCAAGTTTTTGGTGTAACTTCCATCTCTTATGTAAAATTTTTTAGGGTAGATTATCTTGGCTCAGTCAAATTTGAGACTCAGATGAGCCTGTCACCCAGCATACAGAGCTGAGTACACTTCAGTCAGAGGTCTTCGGGTACAGTAGGCAGACAGGGCTCTGCACCAATTCAGGGATGTTTAAACCCCTGTTAATACACAATGGCTTTATATAGGGTTCCCAAGTTACGTGGGAAAGACCTTGAACTTTGTCCACAATGTAAATTCAGAAATACATAAGTAGATTTGGGAGGTTTAATTACCAAAGGCAGCCATTGAGAGCAACAAAGAGGCCTTGAAGAGGAAAATCCCTGTGTAAGGATGGAATAAATCTGACAAAATGGACAGGACTCTTTTGGTTTCTGAGGGAAGTGATTCCAATGTGAGGGTATGTGTAACCCAAACTACAACTAGCTTATCCAGCTGGTTGATGTGGCTCAGTGGTTGAGTATCAACCTATGAAGCAATTTGAATCCTAGTCAGGGCACATCCCAGGTTGCAGGCTCAATTCCCAGTAGGGGGCATGCAGAAGGTATCCCATCAATGATTCTCTCTCATAATTGACATTTGTGCACCCTTAAAAAGAAGAGAACTATGCAATAAATGACAAAGGAGCACAGTAGCATCACCCTTCCATGAACTTTGGTACAGGATTTTTTAAAAGCTTCTTCATTTTTGTTATTTTTTTTTTCTTCTTGGCTAGAAAAAGGAGTAAACATGTAAGGTTCACGAACAGATTCTCTCCTGAAAGGTTCTGGCATGACAGCTCAAGTTTATCTACACCCACAAGGCCAGAAAGTCTAGTGAGAGTCCCCATCACAAGAAACCTATATACATATATGTTCTTTTCCTACAAATATCTGTTATCCTGCTAGCAAGATGTAGGAAAAGGGGAAGTAAACAGGAAGTCTTCACATGTGGTGTCAAGACAGGTCTCCCATCCAGACCCAACTCCAGTTGGATGAAGACACTTACACACTCCTGCAGCAAGGAAGTAAAACAAGGGGCCAGGAGCCAGAGTTCAGGAATTAGCATGGAAAGCAACAAGCTTCGGGCAACACTCTGAATCATTTCAAAAAATTTTGTAAGAATTTTTAAAAATGAAACTAGCATGTAACTCATCCAACTGGTTTCCTGATTGGTTTTATGGCCACAGGGGTAGAATGGCAGATAGCTTAAAAACATGTCCACATAGTCTACCTCAGTGGTAGGAGACTGAATGCTCCAGGAGGACCAGAAACGACCCATAGTTCTGGGAAGATAGGAGGTAGCAATAAATAGTAAGTCATGGAAAGGGGGAGTTCAGACTTGAAATTCTCCAAGGTCACCCCAGTGGTCAAAGGGAATTAGCAACAATGTGTATGCAGTCCTGGAGATTCAGGAGCTAACTGAAAATGGGATAAAAATGGTCTAAAGCACAATGATTAGTTGTAAAAAAGCTTAAAAGGAGAAAATATGCCCCAAATCCCACAGAAGTCAAGAGCTGAAAGAGAGAACACAGCCATTCTTGTCCAAATTCCTTGTGGTATCTACTAACCCTGTAGAAATAATAATATCTTGGACTGAGGGGTCCAATATGTTCACCACTAGCTACATGTGGCTATTTAACTTCAAATGAAATTAAAAGTTCTATTCATCAGTCACACTAGCCACATATCAAATACTCAACAACCCCATGTGGTTAGTGGCTGTTACCACATGGAACAGTCCCATCATCACAAAAAAAATGCTATTGAGCAGCACTCATCTATAAGTGACCTTACTTATGACCAAAAAAAAAAAAAAAAAGCAAACTACTGCCTAGAACAGTGGTTCTCAACCTTCCTAATGCCATGACCCTTTAATACAGCTCCTCATGTTGTGGTGACCCCCAACCATAAAATTATTTTTATTGCTACTTCATAATAAAATTAATTCATATAATTTTGATACTGTGATGAATTGTAATATAAATATCTGATATGCAGGATGTATTAGGCGACCCCTGTGAAAGGGTCATTTGACCCCCAAAGAGGTCATGACCCACAGATTGAGCACTGCTGGCCTAGAGGACTCTTGCATTAAATATGTAAGAGTTTTAAGTGACACCTAAGTTGAGTATATTTTAAGTAAATAATTATTGAATTAATGAAAGAGGAGAAAGCATCAAAAATACTAGAATTCCCACTGTTCAAACAAATGTGAACAAAGAGTGTGAGGCATTGAAGTGTTACCGATAAGGTGACCCTGAAAGTAGGAGCCTAGAGTGCTCCAAGTACATCTGTAACGGCATCCAGATGTTCCAGCAACAATAATGATGACAGTAGAGTAAAATTGTATTTGTTCACACACAGTTGCATTTCCATCAGTAGAATTAGATGCCTCTAAACTTGGGTTTTTAATTGCTTGTATGTATAGCGTTCTTATTGTGTATGACTGCATACTGCAATCACCATTACATTTTGTAATGGAGAAAAAATAAAGCAATTCCAACACAGGCTTCAAGAGCATCTTGGAAATGGCTTCCAGCTCCTCCACGTCTCCTTCCCAAATACGGGCACTGAAAGATAAACATGTGTATGAATAATCTTAAAGACAAACTTTCAGAATGTACTTCCCTTCAATGTCAATGAATACCTTTACAAGCGGAAAATGTTCCTAACGTTCAGATTAGGTAAATATCCTCAGTGTGCTATTTTAAAACAGTATTCTGTTTTAATAATTATTTTATGCAAAGAAAATAGCCCTAAACCTAAAATTGGTTCAAGGAAATGTAGTCATTGGCTTCATTACGCATCAAAGGAATAATTCCTTCCCAGCAACAAAAATCAATTCAAGTAAATAATATTCAGACAAAGCTTTAGAGTGTTCCTAATACTGATGGCCAGTGAAATTAAAACACGGACATGGAAGTTAAAGAGACATGTTAGCACTAAACTCTACAGAATACCTATTTTCCTTTTTTTTTCTTTTTTTTTGGAACTATTGTATCCAACATTCCTACTTAAGTGCACTACCTATTGATGCTTAATGATATTAAGCATGTGTATGGCTCATCTGAACTAGAACAGTTCACTCAGGTATCCTGAAATGGAGCACCCACCCTGATCCAGATGAGTAATTAGGACAGATGAGTAATTAGGACCAGCTCTAAGGCTGTGGAAATAGACTTTTTTCTCAGTTACCCCACAGGTACCTCAGTTAAATCAATAAATCACTTACACAGGACAAATATTGTGTATGCACAAGCTAAGCTAACATGCACAACAAAGTGTTCAATATTTATAAATGTAATTGATTCAAATGATGCTAATGAAGCAAATAAAATAATTTCTCTATGTATATTAGATTTATAGAAAAAAATATCTATCATATAATTACAGAGGAAAGATTTGTCCTTCTCCCATATAATAAGCATTGATTTTAAGTGTCACTGATATAAATAATGTAATTTACTTCATTCCTTTAACAAATATGAATTAAGTACCTATTATTTGCTATGGTACATTTTTTAAAAAGGTAGTGAAGGGGATATAATTTAAAGTTCTGGGAGGGGGAGGTAATTTTAAATAAGGTGAAAAAGGAAAATCTAGTTTTGAAGGTTGATATTTGAGCAAAGATTTAATGTAAAAGGTGAGGGTGGTAGTCATGAGAATGTGGGGGAAATACTGGTGGTATCCCAGGAAGAAGGAAACATCAGTGCGAAAGCCCAAAGATGGGAGCATGTCTGGTCTGATCAAGAAACGCAAGGAAAGCAGAATGGCTGGTGCCAAACGAGTGTGAGAAAGAGGGCTTAGAACAAGCCAGAAGGATAACAGAAGGCCACATCATTTTAAAACCTTGTAAGTCGCAAGTAACTCTTGCTTTTACTTAGGGTAAAATGGGTACTGTCGCGGGTTTCAGCAGAGAGGAACATTACTGAATATACCTTCAAAAGGATCATTCCAGTTTATTTATTGAGACTAGACTGTGGAGGGGCAGGACACAAAGCAAAGAGACCAGCTAAAATGCTATCTGGGTAATCCAGAGGAGAGATGGTGATGTCTGGGACTTGTGTGGTAATATCAGATATGATGGTAATACTAGAGATGATGACAAGTGGTCAGATCATTAACAGAATTGTCTGATGGAAAACAGAGAATGTTCTGATGTCAAGTATCAACAATGTCTCATTGTAAGCTAATACATTCTGGGGAAAAGCATAAATGCACATATACACATCTATCACACATACATATGTTCATGATAGATATACTGATACCACATCCTGATTATAATATTTAAAAATGATTGCTCCGTTCTTCTCCCAGCAAATAGTCAATAAATACTCTATAGCATGCAGGAGGGAAGTCAAAGTTTAAGCAGATCAATAAAACTTTTAAGAGTGAAGCTTTTTGGGGAACCAAGCCTACTTCTAGAGAATTCATGTAATCTTGAAAAAAATTAATAATTTAACCTTAAATACCAGCTACAATTGGCCCTTGGGCATTACAATAGTAAATGAAAATGTATCACAGCTTTTGTTGTCTTCATTTAATAATATTAATAGCCATGGTCTCAATTTTTTAATTGAAGTACTCCTTCTCCCAAGGACACAATAGATTCCTAATTGATCCATTTTCAAGGCTCTGCACTTGTACTGTCTTTGATATTATCTTAATAGCTAAAACTGTTTTACATTGCCCTCTTGAGAATATCTGAATTTTACCTCTCATTAAAAAGTCTTTGGTAGTCTTCCTGGGTCCTTGATTTTGTGGAGAAAGATAAAAAGCTCTAAAGGATAGATGATGCGGATTAAATATAAAGAACAGATGTTTTTAGGTATCTGTTGTTGATATAAAATTTGTAACTATATTAAAATATCAATGATAAACCCATTTTTAAACTAATATTTATAGAAAAAAATTATGCATATACTCCCTTTAATCACAATTTCTCCTGAATAAGACTTGACAGGCAAATAGAACACACTGAAAAGCAATGAAAATATGAAACATGTTTTAAGAGTGAAACTAATAGGGTTGTTGAGTGTGGCATAAACTTTTGGGGTTTGTTATATTAGATAGATGGAAGAGAAAATGTAATTTAAACCTGTGCAAACAACTTCTTTGTGCAGATAAAATGTACGCCCAAATAGTTCAAACCCTAAGAAATAAAATACTCTGCAGGAATATTATTAGGGAAAAAAATGAAAAATAAAATATCCATGAAATTAAGTTTAAAACAGGTCATATCATAGAATTGGAAAGGTTCCAAATTTTAAAAGTAGAAAGTCCCCTCAAATGGGTTTATTGGGACAATAGAGAGCCAAAGATACAGGCTATTGGAAGTGGCTGTGCTCCCTAAGCAGGCACATGCTTGCAGTGGGAGTGGAAGAATGCACTGCAGAAATGAGAATAGCCAGGGAAATACCATGGCTGGAAATTCACTGCAAAAGAACACAAATATGAAAGCTTAAAAACTGTGCTATTTATTGTTTGTTAATGGTGAAGAGCAGGAGAGCAGATCAGGGCATTGATTTTAGGTAGAGGACAACAAATTCCTCTTACTTATGTGATTAATGACTGAAGGCTGCATACTTAGAATGGGACCATCCCTGTTAAGTCTAGGGGGCAAGGGCTTACATAAAAAGCCAAGCTACATGGACGATGAATGAATAGAACTGAGAGGAGAAGTCTTCCAACCTTACATGTATTTGATCTATGCAAGATTCTTTATTTTATACTAGAGGTCTGATGCATGAAAATTCATGCAAGAGTAGGCCTTCTTTCCCCAGGCTGCCAGCACTGGCTTCCCTCCGGCACCTGGGACCTGGGCTTCCCTCTTCCAGCCGCTAGCAGGTACCCAGGGCCCGGGCTGTTTCCCTCCTCTGGCTGCCCGCAGGTACCCGGGGCCTGGGCTTTTTCCCTCGGGCTGCCCACAGGCACCCGAACCCGTGCTGGCTTCCCTTGGGCTCTGGCTTTTCAGGAAGGATGTCAGGAAGATGTCTGGTCTAATTAGCATATTACCCTTTTATTATTATAGAAGATTATGAAGTACTATTAAAATGCATTGTATCTAATGACTTACCCAGGAAGAACTAACAGGGTTGAACTACCTTCTCAAAACCACAGAGTAAAGAAAGGAAACTTTCCATTGTAATCCCTTTGGAGGTATCAGCAAACATGTCATGTGCAATCTCAGGTGGGTTTGTGTATAAACCAATCTAATAGTGATTTCAGAGGGAGAGTGCAGATTTTCAAGATCAGCAAGCCAACCAATTATAACCTGAGCTCACATTGATGTAAGGAGACCTCATGTCATCTGACCAGTTTTGTGAGGTCTACTTTGTAGACTATTTCTATACCTATAAAAGGTCTGAAATATAAGATTCAAATGTGGGCTTCTGCTTCCAACAAAGAATGGCGATCCCTGAGAAGTGAAAAAACAAACAGTATACTTTCCTCAAAATTAAACTAAATTAAGGACATGTTGTTTTTCTTTAAACATTCACTAAGTGACTAATATTCCTGATTGTCTATTGGCCTCTTCTAAATACAACAAAGAAATAATCTCAAGGAGAAGGACAAGCTCATGTCCAAAATTTGATGGCAGTTGGTATATATAAGAGCATTCGGCTAAAAAATTGTACTTCCAATATGAAGCAAATTGCTACCTGTTTGGTTTTAACACATGTCATTTAAGCTATTTTATATAGAAAGATGCATGGATGGATTGATGGATGGATAGATAGATGATAGATAGATAGACTGAAGAGGAAAGGTAGAAAAAGATAAGTTATATCTCTAAATTTAGCTCTAATTTTAAAGGAAGTAAATGATAATTAAATGTCCCTAAAAGACATGTTAGTCTCCTCATATTTGTATCATGTTTCTAGCATTCCAAAGATAATAACATTTTTTAATTCCATCATTGCATGTTTGGGAAAGAACTCATTAAAGTCAATTTTAGTAAATCAGAATATTATAGTAATGCCAAAAGTTTCTTCAGGGGAAAACTTTAGCAACAACGGTTACAGAAAGAGAATTACTGCTTCCTGAGTCACTTGGATAATGATATTTTATAATTTGATTTCATCTTATGATAGTTTTATTATATATAATTTTTTCAATATTCAATAAAATATATTTTAATAAAATAATAATTACATTTCACACACATGTAATTTGAAAATGTAACTTATTTGACCAAACTGAACTCTTCAGTTCAGCAATCCTGATATCGGAATCTGCTTTTTAATTTATTCAAGTTACTCACTCAATTATTTATTGACAATACCCACACAAGCATTAACTTAGCAAATTGGTATTGTTAATCTCACTCACTGGGGGGAAAACAATATCATTACTGTCAAATTACTGACAGCATGGTGTCTGGTCAAATTAAGTAAGTTTGCTGTTTCATAATAAATCAAGTTAATGGTTTGCTTTGCAAATGTGTTAAAATTAATCTTTCAATGGTATAAAACTATCACTTGAAATGACATGGTTTAATGACCAAAAGTATTTATTAGTTTTACCTAAAACCTTGAACAGGGCAAGTCAAGACAGAGTGTGAATCGTGTTACTTACATTAAAAAAAATACATCCAGGTTTTTTTTAATTAAAATATTTTCCAGATTATGTTCATCATATGTGTGTGTGTGTGTGTGTGTGTGTGTGTAATTATAAGAAGCAAAAAAAAAAAAAAAGCTTAAAAACATATCCACATCTTGATGTGCATTAATTTATTGAGTATCAACCATCTATTAGGCTCTGTGCAAGATGCTGGGGATTTTAAAACAAATGAGGCCCTGACCAGTTTGGCTCAGTGAATAGAGCGTCGGCCTGCGGACTCAAGGGTCCCAGGTTCGGTTCCAGTCAGGGGTGTGTGCCTTGGTTGCGGGCACATCCCCAGTAGGAGGTGTGCAGGAGGCAGCTGGTCGATGTTTCTCTCTCATTGATGTTTCTGCCTCTCTATCCTTCTCCCTTCCTCTCTGTATAAATCAATGAAATATATTTTTTAAAAATGAGCATAATGGATCCTGTTTCTGGAAGCAAAATAAGGACAGTCCTTTAGAATGCAGGGACTGGGAAGAATGGTTAGAATCAGGCAGTCTCCTGCGCAGTTTGGTTAAGTGTGGTGAGTGACTGTAAAAGCGCAAAAGAGGAAGGGGATGGGGAAACTTTCTTGAAGAAAGTGATGAGAAACTGAGTCCCAAGGATGAATAGATACTGGGCAGGAGAAAAGTGAATGTCTGGATAAGTGATGGGCATTAGGACAGCCTGCCTCAGGCAGAAGGAAGAGTTTGTGGAAAGGTCCCATGGTAAGAGCATTACCACTGATTTCAAGAATGGCAGTATGAAAAAAGCCTGGAGTGTGATGAGAGAGAGACTGGAAAGAAAGCTGAAGGTAGGGCCAGGTTTATAGCATTTACAATTCTTGTCTCCTTCCATAACTTCCAAACTGCATTTAATCATCAACCGTTAATTAAGTTGATTGGATAGCCATTAAGTCATTTAGTCACAGTTTCTTCATTCCTCTTTGTGCTGAGTAAAGTTTAATCTATGGTAGTTTCTCTGAGATGGTTTTGCATGACCAAAACTGAATGTCCATTTGGTTAATTACAAACTCTAGAACATGTCGTGTTTCATTTCCCTAAGGACTGGAAACCCTTTTTATCACTATCTTATTGCATGGAGAAGCCAAAGGCCAGAGGGATTTATATTGTCTAATATGACTGTTTTAAAAAATTTACAGCAAATATCAGGAGAAACTATTGTCATATGTTTATACTCCAAATTTATAAATAATGTATTTTTAATAGGGCAGTGAGTAAAAGGTTAGGATTTCCAAGAAACAATCATCAGTCAGAAGAGATGGTTAGCAAAGTTCCACTGTCTGGAAAGGAGCAGAACCGCAATTCCAGGAGACACCACTTTAAGTCCGTACTTCGGGGTCGCAAATTTATATATTATACTAAAAGTAGAGAGAAAGTGTCTATCTTTATATTTAGCTATTTTTTTCTTCTTCTAAACTACGAACTAGTAGGCAAACATAAACCTGCTGGATGAATGATATTTCTATCTCATTCCATTTAAATGGTGTCCTTTTAGCTTAAAAAATTCCTTTCAGAAAAATGCTGTCAATTTTCAAAGGTCCCCCACTCTATTATCTTTTTCTTACGGGCATCTGTAGATACAGGGGTGGGGAGAGCTTATTACACATTTCTGGAGCAGATTCTAGATCTGTAAGTTTCATCTGGGTTCTTTATAGTATCTCTTATCTCCTCCCACACGTGAACATCACCTTTTCCACTTGGAGTTGACTTCCCCAACCCAATCACTTCTTATGGAAGTGTGAGCACTATATAGCAATAGGCGGAGAATTTACATAGATGAGAAAACAGACAAAAGGCAGAGAAACTATTCAGAAATCTATTGTACTAGTCCAGTAAATAACTTAAGATATTATGTACTAAGGAAGAAGCAGTAGGGATCCAGATACAAAATCACAAATATTGTTTCATTTAATACTCTTTATGACTCTGAGCAGTATATACTATCATACCTACAGAGTAGATAATACTCTGAGACAATAGTAAGTTGTTACAAGGCCTCATAGATGATAGATGGTTCTATCTTGCCAATTTATGGAGATGTTTATGAATGAGTTTCTCAATGGGTCAATCTACAGGTTGATGAATGAATGAAAGACGTGTCTAGAACTCAGTAGAAAACACCATCACCATATAGGCCTGATGCTTGAACCTCCAGTGGATGATATGGCCCAGCAGATATAGGGGGATACTGCCCAGCAACTATTTGCAGAGAAAACTAAGAAGGAAACTTGAAAGACTAATGTGAAAGGGTCTTGCAAATACTACTCTGATGGTCAAATTCAAGCTACTTATGTCATCCTTTCTAAACTTCTACCCTAAAGAAGTTCTGGAAGTGAACCTTAACTTCAGTGGTTTTTATCCTATCATTGAATCGCAGGTCAAAATTTGCCTGACTTCCTGGTTCTGCCTGAGAATCCAGTCAGATCCTACCAACATTTAACCCACAGTCAGGCTGCCAGGTTTGAACTCTCCAGATCCAGGCAATGAGGTTGAAGGCAGGATTTGAGTTTTCTTATTATTCTATAACCTATTTATTGGGTATTAAAATTCTAAACAGTTATTGGATGCTTTGCTTTGCTGTTTACTCAATTTAATGATTTGGCTGTTCTCTCCTACTGGTCTGTTCAAGTCTAATCTCCATTCCAGATACACACACTGATGGAAAGATAATGACATTAGGACCATGAGAAATTTAGAGTGAACCAGGTGTTAACATCACACAAGCTATTCCAACTTTGATGCTAAACAGGAATGACTCCCAAAGAAAAAAACGATTTTAAAAATTCTTTTCATCTTGAACGGAGCCTCTTTGAAATGAAATAATTTCCTTTCCTAGTTTTTAGTTGTTGTGTTTTTTTTTTTCAACCACAGTAGACATTCACCATTAGTTTCAGGGGGATAGCATAGTGATTAGCTAACTTGTATAACGTAAAAAGTGATCCCCCCCCCCAATAAGTCCAGTACCCAACTGACACTATGCATTGTTATTACAATATTATTAACTATATTTCTTATCCTGGTCTTTATACCTAAAAAATCAAGATTTGGCCCTGACCAGTTTGGCTCAGTGGATAGAGCATTGGCCTGTGGACTGAAGGGTCCCAGGTTCGAGTCTGATCAAGGGCATGTATGTTGGCTGCGGGCACATCCCAAGTGGGGGGTGTGCAGGAGGCAGCTAAACATCGATGTTTCTAACTCTCTATCCCACTCCCTTCCTCTTTGTAAAAAATCAATCAAATATATTTTTAAAAAGTCAAGATTTGGAGAGTTGTTTGTTTTCATGACTTTCCTCTACTAATATTACCCTAAAAATATATCTGTGTGTATGTGACTTGGTGCCTCTTTAAGCATGGCTTTTACATGACACCGCTTTACTGATATGTGGATGAACCACTGACTTTCGTAAAAAACAATTTGTGGAAAAGGAGCAAATGCAAATGAGAATTAACAGAACAATAACATACCACACACCTACTAGAAAAACCAAAGTCCCGAACACTGACAATAGCAAGTGCTAACAAGGATGTGAAGCCACGGGGAGTCTCATTTATTCCTAGTGGAAATGCAAAATAGCAACCACTTTGGAAGATAGTTTGGCATTTTCTTAGGAAACTAAACATACTTTTACCATACAATCCAGCAATTGTGCTCCTTAGTATCCCTACAACTAGGAATTGAAAACGGATGTCCATACAAAAGTCTGCACATTAATGTTTATAATAGCTTTATTCATAATTTCAAAACCTTAAAAAAAGGAACAAAATGTCCTTCAACAGGGGAATGGATAAACAAATTGTGATCTATCCAAAGCTAAGAGATTAGAAACAACTGCTTCTGAAAAGCAGAGGAGAAGCAAGAGATCACTGCTTTGCTTACGTTTTTTGGCTCTTTGATATTTTAAACTATGTGTATATACAACTGTGAAGAATAGAAAACAGCATTAAAAAATGAAATGAGCCCAGCCGGTGTGGCTCAGTGCTTGAGCATCAACCCATGAACCAGGAGGCCACAGTTCCAATCCCAGGCAGGGCACATGCCTGGGTTGTGGTCTCAATCCCCACTAGGAGGTATGCCAAAGGCAGCCAATTAATGATGTTTCTATGTCATTGATGTCTCTCTCTCCTTCTCCCTTCCTCTAAGAACTAATAAAAATATATTTAAAAAATTAAAAAATGAGTAAGAGCCAAGAGACCTTACAGACGAAAGTGAGAATGACATTGTTTTATATTTTTGCAAACTCTGACTTCCTGAAAACAGCTGGATTCTCCTAGCTTCAGCAGCATTCAATCTGTCGAAACATCATGTATGTCGCCTCTAGAAAACTCCACTGCACACTCCAACGAGTGTGAAACAGGAAGTAATGTGCTAGTGTGATTAAGAAATTAGATCAGACATTGTGGACCCTCTGACAGGGTTATAGGGACACACAGGGATTTCTGACAACACCCTGAGAACTGCTGCTCTAGACCACCCCGACTTACATCCTCATTCTTGAATTAAATTCCAAGCAAGGGCATCTGTTTGGCTGAGCAGTAGAAGTCAGAAGTCATGAAGTGCAGGAATCTGGCCTTTTCTGGGTTGTTTGGTTTTTTTTTTATTTTCTAGTAGTGGCAGGTTGAATTCTGCTTCCCACCATAATTCACATAACTAGAGCTTCTCTAAGCATAAAAAAGGGTTTCAGAAATTGTACAGCCAAAAAAAAAAATTTCAATGTTGAAATTTTACTATAATTTTTTCTAACAACCACATGTGGCATTGCAAGGCTACACGCAGAGCAATCACTTGTCTGAAAAAGGACACTCTGTGAGGAGGGAAGCAAAGCAAGGCGTGGCTGCTTGGCACTATTACAGTGATTCTTGATGTCGCCAAGTCCTAGAGATATTCAAAACCAGTCCATTGAAACAAGAGTCCATTATCCTCAGAGCAAGCTAGTGGACAAAGAAATGCACCATGAATCCTAACACAAATGCCATCCATGTAGCATAGACTTTAGACCCTCCCTTGGTGAAAAAAATGTTTTCCTATGCAAATGCAAAAAAAAAAAAGGAAATTATATTTTCTAAATAGGACAACCAAACCCATTGGTCACAAGTTATCCAATTCATTATCTTTTTATAATTGTTCTTTCTGTTTCTTCTTTGAGAACTGCCCAGATAAACAGCTCGTAGTCACTTGTATCAGAGCTTATATTTTGCACAATTTTAGAGCCTATTTTTAAAATGGTTCGCATTCGTATTTTGTGTGGACTACTTTGTTTTTCAAACAACTACTTCGTTTCTGTAACATCAGGGTTTAGGTGCTTAATACTGCTAATACACTTCACATGTAGTTCTTTTAGTTAGACACTATCTTCATTCAGTTGCAAATGACAATGTGCATGCAAATTTAATAGCAGCTTAAGCATTAGTGATTCCATTTGAATGGAGTTGTTATTATTCCGAGCACCAGGCAGGTGGAGAGAAACTTGTCCACGAAGCCACAGGACTGAATACTATCCTTCAGGTGTGTGGAAGTCAACCCCCCAAAAAATGCAAACTAGTAGGAAGTTTAGTTTATGAGCTTTTTCCCTTTTTCATTTTTTAAATTTTATTTTATTTTACATCACCATTTAGTTCCCTCATATCCTCTTCCCACCTCCAAACCTCCTCTCCGATACATGAATTTTTTTTATTACACTTTCCCTTTTAAAGTGGGACTACCAATTACTGTAGCTTGGTGTTTGTAAGTATTTGAAACAAATACAACCAGGTAGATTTGGGTACCTCTGAGTGACCTGCTATGCTTCTCCACCTTTAACCTAACCCTGGTTTGCCTGGTGTGAACAGAGTATACCCCTTATTCATCCTAAACTTTCATTTTGCCGTTTGGGACTGGACTGTGTCTTCCAAGCTCCTGGACAGCTAACAGTTGAAAACTTTCCCTCTCTCTCATCTATTGCAGACTTCCAGTCACCTTTCTCTTCTACATTTGAGACCAAATTAGAACTTATCATGGGAAAGATCCATGTGCTTATCTGGGTTTTCTACTCTTTCTTCTGAGCATCCAGAAAGATAAATAAATAAAAATATAAGTGGGAGCAAACACGCTGACCTAACAACCCCAATGATGATCTTTCCCTAAGAAAGAAACTCCTAGAATGATTTTACTGGCTCATTTCGGTAGCACCCTTTTATTTGAGTGAATCACATTCTACAGGGTAAGCTGAGGCTAACACTTTTGTGTTTGTTATTTTCCAGCACTCAATGTTTGAAAACATACTCAGAAGAACATAATAAGGGTCTAGAAAGTTATTTCATTTTTCTGAAACGTGGATATGAGGCAACTCCCTCCCACCCCACAAAGAATTAGGTATTTCTTCTGGAAACCAGAATATTACTTCAACATCAGCCTCGCCTTCAGGAGCTATTTGAAGCAATTGTTTTATAAAACATGTTTCAGCAACTCAGCCCAAAATCAGATATAAATCCTTACTACTCAGATGCTCTTGCTGAATCTAATGCTATAAAAAGTTCCAGCCTACAGGTGAGTTAGGATTAGCTACTGTGTGAACTGACTCCAGCAAGAAAACAGTTTCCAGCAGTTGCATGGGCCACACTTGATACAAAAGAAAAGAGAGATATACTCTAATAGCTCTTGCACTGAAGGAGGAAAAAAATCTAAGTAGAACTCTAAAATATTCATAAGTCTTAAAATCTGTTCTGTTAAAATGAGAAAGAATTATAGCCTAGACAGATCCACTATTAAACTACCTTTAAAGGTCAGTTATCTCCTCTTTTGTCTGAATTAGTCACCCGATTTAATCAAAGTAGAGAGACCATGTGATGAGACACTTACAATTAATAGACTAAATATGTTCATCATATTTATGACAGCTAAATATTTTACAGCTCCACGCAGAAATCGTGAATACAGATTACCCCAGCAATTACATTTTGCCTTTTAAAAAATGTCTTACAGAACAAGCATAGAGAGAAGAATGCCTCAAACTTTCCCACACTCGAACTAGCAATTATCCATTAGTTGTAGAGAGATTCTTACAAATCACTGTAGTCTGTTTCATCTCCATCATACTAGCAAGCTCATGGCAACAAACAGTGACAAAAATTAGCTTTCGAAAGGAAGCCACAAAAATTCAGCAACAATAACTTAGGCCTATTAAAGAGAATTTCCACCCCCCCCCTTTTTTTTTTTCACTCTGACTTTCAATAGACCTTGTGTTTGTTAGCCTGACAAAAATGAATAGGTCAGCTTCCACTGCAAATCACTGCCCAGCCAAAATGGGAAGTTGAAAAGATGAGCCACCTGCTTCATTAATAATAGCATAAGATTCTTTTTTCTTGGTGTGCTTTATAGACATATCTTTCTCAGTTCCACAAATCATTTCTTTATGTGATTATGGATCTAAAAAAAAATAAGATGACTGAAGAAGACTGATTTTTTTTTAACCGCTGTCACTTTTAGTTACATAAATGAAATATATAGCAAAGTCTCTTTGCCTTAAAAACCAGAAAATCTCTTCAAAAAATAAAAGAAAGAGTGAAAGAAAAAGTGGGAGGGAGAGAGGGAGGGAGGGAAGGAAGGAGGAAGACCTTCTAGAAAAAAAACACAAATCTAAATCTGTACAAAAAAAAGCATTAGAAGCAAGTACATCAAAAGACTTCCTCAATTCTCAGAAACAGGAAGTTGCTAATTCAATATGTTAATTCAATCTGTTAGTCTCTGTACCAACCACTTTTATTATTGATAATGCAAACTTCAAAAGTCAGAATATTACTAATGCTCACAGCCTTATGATTTTGCATAATCTCCCAGTCAGTGCACTGCAGTACTTATGAGGCACAGATGGGTGAACTTTAGTATGACCCCAATAACAATTAGCTTACCTTATGAAATGTGAGTTCTCTATGATTATTATGAATTGCTTTTCCCCCTTCATCAGCATTTGTCTGCTGTTAGCTTGGCCTAATTAATACATGCACGGCATTGCATTTCTAAGGCTGTCACTCTTGCCTCCAGGTAGACATATATAGTTTGAGGCAAATGTTCTTTAAAATTTCCATACTAACCTTGATAGGTGGAATGCCAACACTGGAAAATATCCGTAAAACAAAAACTTGTTCCAGGTGTTTCCTAATTTTTGTGATCTTGACTCTCAGGGGCAAAGTACTACGTTGGCAACCAGGCTTCATTCATCAACAGCTCAAGGGAAAAGTGGTGAAATTTCAGTGGAGAGGGGCCAGAGTCCTCTCAATTCATGGGTCACAGAGCAACCGTCCTGCAGCCCTGCTACAAATGCAGAATCTCAGGCCGAGCCTCACACCTGCCCCATCAGAATCAGCACGTGAGCCATTCCCACGGGTTCCAGGTGTTCTTTAACATTTGGAAAGCCTGCTAGAAAGGTTTTCCCCAAGTGTGCAATATATTCCAACAGATCCAAGTCCTTCTGGTGGACCTTGAGAAAAGGTGAGTTTGGTTACATACCACTTTTAGATACTGAGTAAGAAAAATGTGAAAGAGCAATGTGTAAAACTACATTCAATGCTGCAGTATGGAATTTATAATTCTGCATTTTCTTTTTTTTCAATAAATGTTTTTTAACCTCAATGATAATAGACCCCAAAAGACTAATTTCAAGGCCAATGGAGTGTTTTGTAGAGGTTCTTTAAATTTTGAACATTTATTCCTCCACATAGGGGAGAGAGAGAGAGAGAGAGAGAGAGAGAGAGAGAGAGAGAGAGAGAGAGAGAGAGAGGAGAGAGAGAGAAAAAGAGAGGAAGGGAGAGAGGGGGGGGGGAGGGAGGGAGGGAAGGAGGGAGGAAAATGTTGCCTTTAGGCAAACATGATTTTTCACCAAGTGGATAAATAAGCCCTAGGTTTTGTTTCACAGCTCAGAATTTTCACTTATTAAGGTTACTGAAATGTGAACATATGTATACCAGTTTCCTCACAGGTGGGGGCTTGATTTTACCTTTCTGGGGAGAATTATCAGGAAATGACTCACCAGAGTAGGCAATGAGTCAGGGTGCATTCTCCCTGAGCCTCAATAGAGCTCTCAGACTACAAGTAGCATACACTGAGAGCTGGACACCACTGGACCCCGGGGAGCACAGAGGGGAACTTCAGAGGAAGTGAAGTCACTCTGCACTGGATTCCTGAGATGGAGGGTGTAACATTGGGCTCCTCCGGTATCTCATCCTAAATCACTGACATGGGGGTAGGAGTTGACATAGCAGTTAGGTTCACATTCCTACATGTGCCCTGGCATAATCTTTGCTTTTAACACTAATCACCACAGTTGGCAAAGTGTGTCCACAGTTCAAGGATAGCCATCTGCTTCCTCTTTAATACCTGATTACCTTTTCTTAGTCTGAGAGCTCTATTGAGGCTCAGGGAGAATGTGCTGTGAGGAGGGGCCCCTGACTCACTGCCTACTCTTCTTTCCGAGGAGAAGTGGCAACAAGGATGTTTATCCTAGCTGTCATTTCAGTGAGAATGACAATACATTTTTTTTTCTGTTACTCAAGGTACTATTTGCTCTGTTTAGGTCAATTTATATGTACCTGATATGTACACACGGGTTGTACAGGAAACACATACAAGTGTATTTTGCTTTTGCATCAAAACTCCACAGTCAGCCAGCCATTCCTCCCCTGGCCCAGTGTGCTTGCCCAACCCTGTCTCAGTGGTTGGCTCTGTGCTTAGGTTGCCACTTCTTGCCTAACTCTTGGATATTGTGATCTGGTTTTGGACTGTCTGTACTGGCTTCAACTGTCATCCTGCAGGAAGTTATTTCTGATGTTCTCTCACAGCTCAAAGCACCATGGTTCTAAAACCTAAGCTAAAAAGTAAGCAATTAAACCTCGCTCCTGGAGATTGGGGAAGGCTGGGGGGGATAAGGGGAAGGGATTGGGCAAAAAAGAGATGAGAGAGAGAGAGAAAGAGAGAGAGAGAAAGAGAGGGGGGAGGGGGAGAGAGAAAGGACTCATGGACACGGACAACAGTGTGGTGATTACTGAGGGAAAGCTGAGGGTGGGAGGAGGGTTTAGGGAGGATAAATTGTGATGGACAGAGACTGGACTTGAGGTGAACACACAATATAGTGTACAGATGATATGTTGTAGAATTGTGCATTCTGAAACTTACATAATTTTGTTAACCAATGTCACCCCATACATTTTAATAAAAAAGGGAAAAATAAACCTCACTCTTAGTAGCCTAAACAAATAAGAGACAAAGAATGGAAACCTACTAGAGACTTTGACAGAGTTGTGAGATTCAACACCATTGCCACGTGAGCCTGGGAGGCTCCCCATACTTCCATTTCCAATACAAAGGAAAAACATGGCAGGTTTTATCTGTTATCAGGAGACCTAGCTATTGTCTATACGCAAATGGTTAGTTTCTCTTACAGCTCCATTGCCCTATCTGGTTCTCCGATGCTGAAACCTAAGCAGAGCTATGGCCAATCGGTGGTTTCTTTACAGATATGCACAGAAACCCAGGTGAAAAGCCACAACACCTTGCCCATACTCACTCAGCAAAGGAAGTCCACTGACAGTATCCAGTCACCAACAGTGACACCAGGGGCCCTGCCATCAAGAGGAAGTAAAGACAAAGGCAATGACGTCTCAACAGGTCCAGGTGGCTCAAAGGACAGATGACGAAGGCAAGCGCAGAGCAACCACTCCTCAAATTGTCTTTCAGCTTCCCCTAAAAAAAGAAAATGTTATTCAAAATCTAAGCTATTTAAAAGAAAACATAAGCTGAACAGCTGTTCTCTTCCATCACAGAAGGATATCTCTGGCAGCTATCTCAACACCAGCAACCGGTAACACATATTTTTAAGACATTTTTGGTCATGTCCAATTTGAAGCTTATTTATCTTGAACAGAGTCCTCATACTTTTAATACTACTGTCCCCATTTTGAACCTAAAAATCCTACAATCATCTGAAAATCCTGACATGCCTCCAGGAGACATTCTCCCAATTAGGGTTCTTGATGCATTAAACTTGACAAATATTGATGGGGCTCTTACTGTGTGGCAGGCATTATTCTAGACAGCTCATATTCACAATGATTAAAACAAAGACCCCTGCCAGCATGGACCTTAGGTTCTGTTCAAGAGGGAAGACAATGGAGGAAAACTATAATCAGTAGAAATGATAAATTAATAAATAATGCAGTATATTACAAGAATAACCAGGAGAGCACAAAGAGTGGAGAAGAATGCTAAAAGACCATCTATTATAGATCACAGAAATCCATCTTTTCTCTGAACCCATGGCACCCCGAAGCTCTTATTTGTACCTAGTTCTTATTTTTTTTTCTATAAAATTTTTATTGAGGTAATTTAGCAAAGTAGTTATGCACCTGAATTTGAAGTCAAGCCTAAGATCCAATCCTTGGCCCAATATTTATTAGCTGTAAACTAATGAACTGGAAAAGTAGTTTGACATCTCCAAACTTTAGTTTCCATTAGTATTTCATGGGTTTCGTGATCAGTTAGAAGAAAATTTTAAAATGGTACCTAACATATGGTAAGAGCTAAATAAATAGTAAATAATATTGCATTCTGCACTTAAATTTGTCTCCCTGCCTTTTCCTCCTCTTGTAGATTCACAGGGTTCCTGAGAACAGAGACTAGGAATGGGAATCCTGAATTAATAAAAGATAGAAGGCTTACACTTTCTACCCAAAATCTGGGCTTCAGATTTCTTACATCAGTAAAAGAAGAACTTTCTAATAAATACTTAACAAACTGATAAAATGAATTAAGGTATTAAAATTTGATTATCCAAGTAGATGCTCAATAAATGTCTCCCAAAATGAGTCAGTAAAGACTATGGCTATAATGGATTTGACTGCAAAGCACTTTCCTGATAAATAGCTAAAGTTTGTTCTCTGCAGATAAGAGAGGATTAGACATTGATAGTCTGCTAGTCTTCTCTGGGATGACCGTGACTCTTTAAAGAAGTTTCTAAGATAAGACATTAAAAGGGGCTCCTTTGCTGCAAGGTGTGGATGTAAACTTTCCCTGTAACTTTTCAACAAAAGGAAATGGAAAGCGATAAATGGTTCTAGCCAAAGCTTTTCCTTCAACCAAGGCTTAAGGTGCCAGGATACCACAGGGACTAACCTGTCTTGTGAAGTTACTAGAGAGGAAAAGGTTTGTATAAACCTTGGAGCCAGTTTTGCTCATTATAATATTTTCAAATAAAGTAGAAGTTAATGGATAATGAGATATTGCTCCCTGTATAACTGCTATCTTTTATCTCCCATCCCCTCTCTTATACACTGGCCCAGAGTTTCTTCTTTCGCTGCATCCCTGATGCTGCATTGTGATTCGGGGGGGTGTATGTGTGTACCACTTCCAGATGGACCTCCACGGTCCTCCCATTGCAATTGCTTAGAACTGGCTCACTGCTGCTGGGGAGTTTGTCAGAAAATAAAGACATGTCATGGAAGTTAGTAACAGTTTGTCACTGTTGCGGTCTAGCCACAGCTGTGTAACATCTAATCTAATAAAAAAGTAATATGCAAAATAACCATCACTCCAAGACACCTAAGCCACGCCCACCAGCCAAGCCATGCCCATCAGCCAATTAGAGCGACTATATGCAAATTAACCCAGCCAAGATGGCAGTTAATTTGTATACACAGGTGCGGAGCGAAGACTGGAGACAGCCTAGAAGGAAGCCAAGTGCTATGGAAGGGAGCCAAGCGGCAGAGAAAGGAGTTTGGCAGTGGAGAAGGTAGGAAGTGAGGCAGCAGAGATGGGAGGGAGGGAGGCTGCAGAGACAGGAGGGAGGGAGGCAGCAGAGAAGGGAGGGAGCCAAGATAGCAGAGATGGGAGGAAGTGGGGCAGCGGAGAAGGCTTCGCTCCCTTCTCTGCTTCGCTCTGGCGCAGGAAGCCCTATTCTTGCAGGAATCTTCCTGCAATGGGCCTCTAGTATCCAATAATGAACGAAAACTTAGAACACAAGGAGCTCCATCATCACATAATTAAAAGGAAACAACATGGACAAGGCAAGAAAATTCTCAGCTAAGTAAACTAGGTGATAAGAAAAAGAAATCACTATAGGACATGTCGTCATTTTAAAATTGTATTTCTTGTCCAGAAATAAAGCTACAATTTGTATTATACTTTTAAAATATCTGAATTCTCAAGTAAACATATATAGTTATGTGTGGCTAATATTTTAGTTGATGATCTGTGTATTTTTTAAATTCTGTTTTGTATCATGCCTCCTAAGAGGGCTGTTTCTGTATTTTTCTGGTTCATCATCTTTCCAGATCCACGGGGATTATTATGTATTTTCTTGACCTCCTTAAAGTCAGGCATGGCAAGGGACTTTTGGCCAATGGAATATAAGTGAAAGTAACACATGTCACTTCTGAGAAGTTTTAAAAGCCAGCAGAGAATTGTCCTGTTCCCTTTACCTCTCATCGTGCTCCGGAGGCACAGGTGACATGGAAACCCCACCCTCTTTGGTTCCTGTGCACTAAACAGTGAGCAGGGCTCCATCAAACATACCACATGAGTGACAAGTAAGGTTTCTTTGGGTGTTTGGCCACTGAGATCTTGAAGTTGATTGTGACCAGAGTCTTCACCATTCATTTCAAATTACTAATTTTAAAGTATGTGGTGTGATTGTGCTGATGGCTTGGGGATCAAGCATTTTTAAGTAGAAAGTCATCTGGAAAAGATCCGAATCGTTTTTGAAGCAGAGCATATGATGAGATAAAGAACCCATTTCCATAAATGGCCAGGAACAAAGATCATCCCTCTAACTCCGTCCTCTGGCAGACAATGTTTCCTTCAGTTAAAGACATGCCACAATCATACTAATTCTGTTTAATTCTGCTTAAGATCTTTGGTGAAGGACAAGAGCTAATCAGAACCAACTGTAAGTGATAGGAAATCAATCCCCACTTGTTGAGGCTGCACTGGGGGAAGAGACAAGCACACTGGACTGGCAGGAAAATGAACAATAAAAGTAGAGGCAACTCACTGAGTTGGACACGAGGAAGGGTGAGTGAGACTATATTTTGATGATACATCAATTATATATTTTTTAAAAATAAAGAATCAAAGGAATAGACTTAAAGAAAAGTTAGGAAAAATATTTCAATAATAATAATACCAGCTCCCAAAGGAGGGGGAAGAAATCATTACTTTTTCTCACCTGCACAACTGAAATGAAATTTGTTTTCTAAGTTTAAAGAGAAGAAATAAGCATGAATACATAAACAAGCTTGATGGAACTTATGGTAAGATGGAGTAAATATTAGTTACCAGAAGAATAGATGCCTTAAAAGAATGTAAAACATCACTGACTTTTTGGGGAAATGGAGAATGGGGAAATGGAGAATAGTTGACTAGCCTACATTTGAGAGTTCTGAGCATCTATAAGTTTGGAAAAGAAAGCTTCTCACAGTCATGTGTGCTGCTGAAGGCGGGGGGGTGGGGGGGGGTGGGGGTTTAGTTCTCACTACTTTATAAAAGTACCTACTCCCTAGGAGTTCTAGGATATGACAACCCCAGGGGCCAGCTATGCTACTCCACTGCTTCTTTCAGGGACAGATTAACTTTCTCATAATGCTCCTTTAAGTGTTCCCTTATTAACATTCAGAATTGGGAATTTTATCTTATAATTATTCCAGTAAGCAATTTTCTACAGATGATGACTTAGACGATAAAACAAATTTATTTTGCAATTTTGTAGGATTTATCTTTATGTAAATACTAGAGGCCTTGGTGCATGAAATTCATGCACTCAAGTGGGGGTGGGGGGAGGCGCCCTTCAGCACTTTCAGTGTGGGAGTCCTTGAGGGATGTCTGCTTGACAGCTTTGGCTGCATCCTTTGGACATCCTTAGCATTTCAGAGGCGGAAGAGGCTCCCCCCGTTGCCACTGCACTCGCCAACTGTGAGCCCAGCTTCTGGGTGAGTGGCACTTCCCCTGTGGGAGTACACTGACCAACAGGGGGCAGCTCCTGTATTGAGCATCTGCCCCATGGTGGTTAGTGTGTGTCATATTAACTGTGGTTAATTTGCATATTGGCCTTTTATTATATAGGATTTGGCATGTGAATTAGACAATTCTAATAGACCTCATGCCTTATCTCCTTTTTTAAATAGATTTTTATATTTATATTTATTTTAATTTTTATTGAGTTTATTGAGATGAAATTACTTAATAAAATTATATAGGTTTCAGGTGTATGAGTCTGTAATATATCATCAGTATATTGTATTGTGTGTTCAACACCCCAAGTCAAGACTCTTTCCATCACCATTGATTGCTCACTGATTACCCTCTCCTATTTCCCTCGCCCCCCTGCCCTCTAGTAATCACCATACTGTTGTCTGCGTCTATGAAGTTTTTTTTCTTTGCTTAATCCTTTTACCTTTTTCATTCAGCCCCGCAACCCCCTTCCATCAGACATCTGTCAGTCTGTTCACTGTATCTATGCATTTGTTTCTATTTTGTTTGTTAGTTTATTTTGTTTATAAGATTCCAAATATAAGTGAAATCATATGGTACTTATCTTTCTCTTACTGGCTTATTTCACTTAGCATAATTCTCTCCAGGTCCTACCATGCTGGCACAAAAGGTAAGGTTTCCTTCTTTATCATGGCTGAATAGTATTCCGGTGTGTAAATGTACTACAGCTTTTTAAAAATATGTTTTCACTGATTATTTTTAGAGAGAGAGGAAGGGAGATAGAGAGAGAGAGGGAGAGAGAAACATCCATTGCTGCATCCTGCATGCCTCCTAGTGGGGATCTAGCCTAAAACTCAAGTATGAGCCCTGACAGGGAATTGAACCATTGACCTCTGGGTGCATGAAGCCATACTTACCTTACAGAATTGATGTGAATTAAATGAAATAATATAGCACATGAGTATCCAACATGGAGTTAGATGTTTAATAACCAATGAACACTTGTAGCGACAATTAGTTTTCCTCACACTCGATAGCTCCTCTAAAATTTTCCTGGAAAAGTTCCTTCCATTTCCCTAGGGAACCCACCATTTGTCCCAAAATGTTATATCACAAAAGCCCAACATCTGGCAGGGACAGAGCCCTCCTTTGAGAGTGAGGGAGAAGAAGAAAGAGAGCCAACGATACTAGAATCCTCCTTTGCAGATGGATGAAAGAAAGAATGGGAGTACCCAAGCACTCACACATTTTATCTGTCCTATCCCTGTGAAGGCTGGTCTCATGTAAGCCATGAAGACTGGTACAACCAAGACAAACTCAGGCACCGTCAATCACAGTTTAAAATGCAGGCTATGATAACGCCTGAGTATAGTGACTTCATAGCATGAAATAGAGCTTAACCCATGTTTGAATGCGGTGGTGGGAGGGCATGGGGAATGGTGAAGAAGGAAAGCTGTTCTGAGTAAGACTTATGTTGGGATCTGAGAGATGGTTCAAATTGGATGGTGAGATGCAAACTACTCCAGACAGAGGAAATGTCATATATAATTACTTTAAGCTTCAAACGACCTTCAAGTAACTAAGTATAACCATGAATGGGACATAGTAAGAGGTGGGAGGTGAGCTGGAGAGGCCAGCATGTCACTCAGGCCTGGTAAACCAGGTCACTTGGCATAGTGCCTAACTAATGTACTGTAGATGCTCACAAGTGTATATTGGTTGAAGAATAAACTACTTCTGGAAGCAAGAAACCTATTACTCTCCCTGACCAGTTTGGCTCCGTGGATAGAGCGTCGGCCTGCGGACTGAAGGGTCCCAGGTTCGATTCCAGTCAAGGGCATGTACCTTGGTTGTGGGTACATTCCCGGTGGGGGGTGTGCAGGAGGCAGCTGATCGATGTTTCTCTCTCATCGATGTTTCTAACTCTCTATCCCTCTCCCTTCCTCTCTGTAAAAAATCAATAAAATATATTTTTTTAAAAAAGACATCTATTACTCATATAGGGATGAACTCCTTTTCAGTAACTAGCTTTGGGTTTGTCTGATTCACAAACTCTGTAAGCTGCCCCTCGTCCTGTTTCCCATTTGCTCCACCTATACTGACTCTGTGCTCTGTTCTGTGTCAGTATCTGGGACAATCCTTCTAATCATCAGAGTGACTCAAGAAGGTGACTGGTATGGCAAATATCACGGTCTCTGGACTCAACCAGACCATATATGATCCAGGCTCTGAGAGAGAAAGAAAGTATAAGTGCTGTAGTAGGGGAGGGTGAGACAAAAGTGGCAAAATGTTAATAAATGTTAATTGAAGCTGAGTGATGGGCACCTAGGGTTTTTATACTATTCTCTACTTTTGTGGATCCTTGAAAAATTCCAAAATAAAGATTTTTAGAAATCCAGTGCCATCACTTATGAGTTGAGTCTTGGATAAATTCTTTAACTGTTCTGAGTCCCAGGGCCTTAATTTCTAAGTGAGGGAAAGCCCACCTCACAGTGTTGAGGTAAAGATTAAATGACAAGGTAGAGGAAAGTAACTGGGATCCGTTCTGAGGAGGGAGCTCTGTGGACATCAGTGCCCCTATAGCTCAACGTTTAAAGACAACCCAGCATCAAGACCAACCTTTTAATTCCCTAACCTTAGCTTTAGGTTCTAGAACGTCTCTGACCTGAAAGAGCGCATCGAACACCTGAAGACCTTGTTGAAATGCAAATTCTAACTCGGTTGCTCTTGAGGAGGCCAAACTGCTACTTGTCTGACAAGCTCCAGTAAAGCGCTGGGCCACAGGTGACCACTTTGTGAAGCAAGCCCTGACCTCTGCTTTATTTCTGAGACTAAGTTCCCACTGGACCCTCTTCTGATTATTGGATTTCTTTCTTATTCTCCTGCTCCGAGTCCTTGACTAGACAAGTCGCCCAGAATTCTAATCCTTCCAAGACTGAGGTCCTGGATACCTGCTGACAGTTACTCATAGAGTCTGAAGTCTCATTCCCAAGCTTAGGAATGGAAGCTATCACTCCAGCAGCAAGGCCCCAGATTCTGATTTCCTTTGTGGACCCCTGAGGAATTCATGCTTCTGAATTGAGCTTCTGAATCGAGTTACTGTGTTGCCTCTGATTGCTTTGTTATCCCTGCCGGCCCATCTCTTCTGGGACCTGGGCTCCAAATGCTCCCTTGGAGCACCATTGACTGTCTCTTGGCTCAGGGTGGACCTGCCCCGAGGAACATCCTCCGATAGCCTGTGTCTGGATTTGTCTCTTCAGTGTTTCTAAATCCCAGGGGTTAGTTTCACATCCGTATCCTCCCCAGGAGCACTTTCTCACCCCTAACTGTGGTAAGAGAATGAAATTCAATATTGGAAGAGAAAGAAGACTTAACCCCATCAAAGGTATACTGCATCCTGTAATGTGTTTATTCTTAAGCGGATGCCTTATTTGAAAGCCATCTTCAATGTGTGAACATGAAACTGACATCAGCTAGTTTATGCAGAACTCTGTAACAAAATTTAGGATTATTTTTATCTAACCCACCAATTATAATCACCCTTATAACTTTTGGTGAGCTAGATGTATAAATTATGAAAAATTACTAGGAAAAAGACCCATCAGCTCTGTAACTTGTAGTTAGATGATAAGATTAAATTTTGGCAAGGTTAATGCAAAGAATCATCTGCTATATTTATGGATTTTGCATCCCCCAGGAACAATCACAAAAGCTATTAAAATCATGACAAAAATCAAACATTGAGAATAATGCACTCATGTTTAAACATGACTCATCCATTTGACAGGAGTAACCTTGACAAGCCGCCACCCGTCAACGCTTTTTAAACTGATGGGGGCATTTCACATCTTTCCTGCAACATTAAAAGACAGTTTGCAAAATTATCAACTCACAGTGAACTTGAAGGGAAGTTCCTCATCCTAACAAAAACTGTATTTCTTAGAGTTCACGGAAGCTCAACATTCATGAATAGTTAAAAGTGCTTTGCATATAACTCACACCTGCGTGTAGGACTTCTTTGCATATTTTTTCTCTCTCATGAAGCTTCATTTTAATGTTAGAAAGTGTATTTCTTAGTGTTTCTGCTTGCTTTATTTTTATTCCAGACCCTCAGGGAACACAACATACATAATGGAGGCTATAAATTTGTCGGCAAATTCTTTCTGAGAAGTAAACTTTGTAGATATAAGAAGTAGTGATAAATATTCACCCATTGCAGCTATTCAGCTTTCACTTTCTCAAATTGTTTTGAGGGAGAAATTCCAGTTATACTGTAGGAAGAACTGCCTCTAACTCCGACCTTAGAGACAGCTTTGGAGCCTGGTTGCTGTTCACTCTTCTCCCAACTCTATTTGGTTAAGGTTATTATTGGTCCAGAACCACTGAGAAAAAATATGAACTTTCTGCTGGACTATAAGAAGAGGGGCAGGTGTTCTTCCCTGATGTTGAACATGAGAGGATATAAGCTAGAACTGCTTCAGCCACCTTGCTTGCCCTCAGGAGGAAAGGCAAGTCTGAGAATTCAACCAACACAGAGAAAGTAAAAGGTGGAGAGGGAGTCTGAGAGCTGCCTGAGCTCCTGGCTGCTGCTTTTTAATTACCTGGGTCAATAAACTCCTCTTATGCTTAAGCCAGCTTAAGCTGGGTTTCTGGCCACATCCAAGTAGGGAGGAATTCTAGTTAATGCAGTATGGTAAGTGAGGCTAGAATGGAGAGGTGGAGAGTACACGAGAAATATAATCCTTCCCAGAATGAACAAAACCTAGACAAAAATCCTCCATTACCAATGTGTACAGAATAAGGAAAAATATTATAATTACATTTGAATATTTCTTTTTTACAATTTTATCTCTATAAGCCAAAGGTCTTTTTAATTACTTATTTAAGAGGCAAGTTAATTTATTTGGTGTCATTTAGATACACATGTGTAAGTTATAAAAACAAATTGTGTGCAAATCACATCAACACAGACCATATAAACACATTTTTAGAGGGAAATTACAGCTTATAAAATGTCACTTTGAAGATTTTACCCATTATCAAAACAAGAGTTGGGCTAGTGTCAACTTTTTGAACAATGGCTCTCTCCTAATTATTCTTTTTTTTTTTTTTTTTTTGCTTTATAATTATTTCATCTCATAGACAATTAGGGTTTATCAAGATGCTTTATATGTATTATTTTGGTTAAGATTTATTTTTTTAATGGAAGAAGGATATTATGTACACTCCACATCAAACTCCCACCCCCTCTTTCACCCAAGCACCACTTCCCAAATTCTATGATAATCAGGGGGTTATGGAATTCAAAAGAAGAATAGTTTAGCAAAATGTGTACACAAACCAAGGGTCAGATGTGGACTAGTTTACAGGATAAGACCACTACTTAGTGTAAACAATAGGCCTATTATTTCAGATCACAATATGGATAGAAAGAAGTAGTTTAAGAGGATGAAGTTGTATCTGATATTGATATGATCTGTTGTGGTATGGTCATGAATCTGGAACTAAACTACAAAGCCATTCATTACCTAGTTCAAGATAACATGATAACTTCAACTATACACTGTCTGGATGACAAATCCTTAAAAGATAAAAGGAAGAGCTCAGGTTTTGGTCCAAGAGTGCTAAGAATCTGGCCATACCCACTTAGTGCTCTGTGACTGTGCAAGTTAATTCTCCAGGCCTTATCTCAACAGCAATAATGGGATACTCACAACCGTTAACTAGAGAGTTATTACTATGTTTATAGAATAAGATATACCAGGCAAGGGGATATTCCAGGGCCTGATTATGGGGATCCCCCTCTTCTGAACCGAGGCACAGAAGTCTCCCTCCACTGACATTGGAAGTTGATGACAGTTTAGTTGCTCTCTGGGAATTACCCTCTGCTAGATAGTTGTTCAGGATGCAGGGAGGAGAGCTCTACATACAATGCTTGGTCACTGAGATAGTATAAAGTCACACAGCCTCCTTGTGTTAGTTCAGTACAATTTCTAAAAGGCCACAAGTCCAGATCTGCCTAGAGGGGTGGCAGAGACCTCTGACTACACTGGAGCCCAATTTCTATCTAAGCCTGCTTCCTTGTTCTCTTACCAGTGTTGATCACAAGATCATTTCCCCATAAAATTCCTGCACAGGAGTCTCCACCTTAGAATCTAGTTCTGGAGAAAGCTGACCCAAGACACTATTACACAGAAAAGGCTCAATCAATATTAGCCTTGATGATGACAATGATAATGAAGCTGAAGAGGATATAAAAACATGAATTTGACTGGTTTTGGTAAAGTCAATCTTAAACCTATACAGAAACTGTTTCTTTAAATTATATTCTCTAACTGTGTAGGGCAGGTATCATGTTAAAAATAGAACTGCTGACAATTATGACAGACTATACTCCACTAATGATCAGTATAATTAGAATACATCCAAATTGACACTTCCATTTTCAACTCGACTGTTTATATAGCTATTTCTATTTTGAGCTTTTGTTACAGTGAATAAGTCTTGATCAAAAATTTAAAAAAAAATAAAATGCCCCTAAACAACAGTTTCCTTTAAGGGCCATTTACAATTTAATATTCCATGATTATATAATTTTGATGATGGTAATATCTGGATAATATATTCTCTGGAAAATAAGGTAATTTAAATACTAAAACTGTCCTCTAAAACAATCCTTCATAAATTGTGCAAAGCAGTGGAAGTAAGAAACAAATAATTTAAGTAATAACATGCACACTGCAACTGAAAAAGAGGGTGTCGAGGAAAAGAATGTCAGGTTTTGTCCTAACAGAACCACAGGAACAATGATACAGAGTACAGCACAGTCATGGATGCTGGAATATCATACAAATCACAGTGCAGGAAAGGATGCTGGAGATCACTATGTCACATCTTCATTTATAAATGAACTCAAAGCCAGTAACACTCCATTACTTGCCCATGATCACACAACTAATCAAAGACAGAGGCCATCCTTAAAACCAGTTCTTCCCAAATCTTCTTACATTCACCTTGACTCCTTCCACAAGTGCTCTCTGCCTGTTTTATACTATTTCTTTATACAATTTCTACTTGGGAATTTCTCCAAAATATACATTTTTTTCCTTCTCTAACTAAAACAACTTTAGCTATTAAATAATAAATGATATCATAATACACATATCCATGTGCTTTTAGTAAACTCATTTGCTTCTGTATGATTTGTACCAGTAGTAACAAAGTTATAGACAAGCAATTTTCATCCTTCTTCATCTCATGGCACATTTAAACTAATCACTAAAATTCTGTGGAACACCAAAAAATGTATTTTTTGCCAATCTGATGCAGGGAAAAGGGTATAATTTTGATTTATTCACACCAGATGGCTATTGTGTTAGTTGTTGTCAAGTTTTAATTTGACCATTTAAGGAAAAAGAGGTCATGCCCCTCACTAAATAATCAGGTATAGAACATTTTAAAAATTCTTACAGCACAGAGTGTGCCTGCTTTGGCACACCAGTTGAAATCACTGTTATAGACAAATGTAGTGAGGTTAAAATACTCTCCTTCATTTACAAATTTATTAATTTTTGGAAAAAAAGGATAGAGGAATATATCTTGTGTGGTTCAAAAAACTCTCTTTTAATGTTAGTTTGAACCCCAACTAGTCACAACCAATAAAATAGAAAGTTTTGGTGGTACTTCTTCTGGGCATTTTACAGATTTAAAATTATATATATACACTAGGGGCCCGGTGCACAAAAATTTGTTCACTCGGGGCGGAGGGAGTCCCTCAGCCTGGCCTGTGCCCTCTCACAGTCTGGGACCCCTCAGTGGATGTCCTATGATGGCCCCAGTCTGCCAGGCGCCTTGTGTATGTGTGTGTGTGTGTCACCACTGGAGACCTGCCCCCAGCCGCATCTGAGGCTCGGAGCAGTCCTCCTGTGTGTGTCTACCTGCTGGGGGCCTGTCCCCAGGCACACCATCAAGGCTTGGAGCAGGCACCCCCTCTATGTTGATCTCTCAGACTCTTGCCCTCCCCTGCATGTTGTTCTCTTTTTTGAGCTGTG
>PVJC01005628.1:0-58303 GCA_004026665.1 Murina feae
TTGTGGTTTATTCTTTCTTGTATTTCTTTACTGGGGGAAAAAACATATATATATATATATCTCCTATCTAATAAAGAGGGAATATGCTAATTGACCATCACACTGTCACAAAAGATGATGGTGCCCACAGCCAATAAGGAGGAATATGCTAATTGACTGTCATGCCCTCAAAGACAGTAGCACCCACAGCACTACCAAAGATGATGGTGCCCAGTCCCCTCAGCCCCACCAGGGTGGCAGGTGTATAGCAAGACTGGGCCTGCTCTTAGGCAGGCCCGGCTGCTCCACACACCTGCCTCTGGACTACCACAGTCCCCAGCCCCCCCCCCCCCCAACTGCCCAGGGCCGGCCCGAGGCACAGACAAGCCTTGGTTATCGGCTGCCCCACCATCCAGGGCTAGCCTGAGGCACAGGCAAGCCTCAGATCTTAGCTGTGCAACCACCCAGAGCCACCCGAGGTTCGGGTAACCAGGGCCAGCTGAGGCTTGTGCTGCCAGCAGTGGCAGCAGCAGAGGTGTGATAGAGTGTCGCCTTTCCCTGATCGCCAGGTTGCCTCCCGCCCCTGAGGGCTCCCAGACTGTGAGAGGGGGCAGGCCAGGCTGAGGGACCCCCTCTCCAGTGCATGAATTTTCATGCACCAGGCCTCTAATATATATATATATATATATATATATATATATATATATATATATATATATATATATATACACACACACGCACACACACACTTTCTAAGTTTTTTTTCTTTCTTACATAAAATATATATATGTTGTTATATAAGTTTTTTTTACTATTTTTTATTAAATATGTAACATAGAATTTGCTATTTTTACCATTTGTGAGTATCTTATTCAGTGGCATTAATTGCATTTGCAGTGTCATGCAACCATCTGTATGTACTCTTTGCACTTAGTGTTTTTTTGTCTGACAGTATCTCCTGGAAGTTCCTTCACACTAATTCACAGAGAGCTTCTGAATCCTTTTTTTTCTGCTGTCTGGTGCTGCTCCATTGTGTGGATCTCCTATAGTTTATCTCATCACTCCCCCTGATGCTAGTATAGCTAAGTTTATGTTATTCTGCAATTATAAACTGTGATGAATAGCCATGTCACTGCTATTTTTTATTATCATGTCTTCCAGAAGTGGGACAGCTGGCTTTAGTGGAAAGTGCAATGTGTGTTGTTTTGCTAGATGTTTACAGATTCCCCTCCTTAGGGGTTATCCCCACTTGCCATCCCCCTCCACCAGCCTGCTTTCCCACCACAGCCTGCCCTGAAGAGTGTGTTCTTAAGCCTATCAGTTTTTGCCAAAGTGACAGGAGAGCCATGGTAGCTCAGTGTAGTTTTAACATTTTGTAATCGGGCATCACTGTGTGGTAGCGTTCGAAACACTTTCCTTTGTGCAGGGGTACATTACAAAACTTGCACATGTACCGCGTTTCACTGCGGAGTTTATGAGCGGCACACACATGACAACGACGTAAAACATTTTTATTTTTGCCGGTTCCAACTAGAGGTTCCAATGTATGCCATTGACAGTCTCCCTGGTGGATCTGATTTTACTCATTTCCCGCAAAAAAAAAAGTGTTAATTTGCATTTCTATTCCAATGAGTGAAATGAAACACATTTTTAAAAGTTTAAAGACAGGTTTGTATAATTTTTTATGTCTTGTGCTTATTTTTCTATAGGATTTTTGGTCTGTTTTTGCTTCTCAATTTAAAAATGTTTTTTTTGTTTGTTTGTTTTTTGTATATTAGGAATATTATTTCTTTTTGCTGCTGTTAGAAATAAGGCAAGCCCTTAAAATCAGGGGTCCTGGTAGCACATAAAGCATACTTGGGAGCCAGGCAGCAAGGCAAATATCTTTACTTCTGCAGAAGGGTACACACCAACACAGAGTCTGGCAGTATGTACACTGAGCGGGAGGTCCACTCAGGTTTTTATGCCTGACACACATGATCTGTTCCTCATTCTTGTTGGAAGAGCTTAGGCTTACAATCTTGGGCTATTGGCTAATTTAAAGGAAAGGGTTGCCCTTTGCTGTTTCAAAATGGTGGCCTGCAGGGGAACTCCAAGTCATGCGAGCCAAAATGACGTTTGTCTAAACTCCTTTCTTTGACAGAAAACATTACACTGTGATATATGTTGTAAATATTTTTTCATTTATTATTTGTCATAAAGATTTTCTTAGGGTGTTTTGCCGTGCCAAACGTTTTTATCTAAACTAATAAAAGCAAAATAGTAAAATTAACCGTTTCTTGGGACGCCCAACAGCCAATCAGAACAATGGTATGCAAATTAGCCCAGCCAATATGGCGGAGGCCCCGGGCTGGGAATGGAGCAATCGCGCCAGCGCACGCAAGGGCGGAGGCCTGGCCTCCGCCCTTGCATGCTCTGGCGGTAAGTTCCGGACAGTGGTGGCAGCTGCAGGGCCGGGTGGCCTCCCAGGTCCCCGGTTCTGCGGCCGGGACTGGCAATAGAGCGATCGCGCCAGAGCACGCAAGGGCGGAGGCCTGGCCTCTGCCCTTGCGTGCTCTGGTGGTCAGTTCTGGACAGTGGCGGCGGCTGCAGGGCCGGGCGGCTGCCCAGGCCCCCGGTTCTACAGCCGGGGCTAGCAATAAAGAGATGGGGCTGGGAATAGAGAGATCGTGCTGGCCCATGCACAGGTGGAGGCCTGGCTTCCGCCTGTGTGTGCCCTGGAAGTCGATTAAGGGCAGTGGCAGTTGGCAGCAGGGCCGGGAGCTGGCTGCCCAGGCCCCGACCCTGCAGCCTGGGCCTGGGAATAGAGCAATCGCGCCAGTGGTTGGTTCTGGGCGGCCTTGGGTGAGAGCCGGCCTGGCCCTCGGCTGGGGCTGGCAATAGAGCAATCATGCCCAAGGTGGTTCCAGACAGCGGTGAGCAGCCACAAGGCCGGGAGCTGGCAGCCCGGCCCGGCCCTACGAGGCCTGGAAATAGAGCAATTGGGCCCACTCGACCTCAGAGGCTCAGTGGCAGGGGCTTGAGGTGGGTACCCCCTCGGGGTCATGCCCGAGCATCCTCTGCCCCCGCGCAGAGCCTCTGCCACAGGTCCAGCCACCTGCCTTCACCCTGGGGGCCTCCATGGGACATGTGTGAGCGTGTGCCTGGCTCTACCCCTGTGTGTCTGCTCAGCAGCATGGCCCCCCAAGGGACCATGCACCAGCGTCTACCCCCTGGCCTGCCACCCAGCTCTGCACCAGGTGTGTCCCCTCAGTGGTGGAGGCCCACCAGGTATGTGCGATGGTAGGCCACCTGGCTGGAAATGTCCAGGCCTGCACTCACCAGCCATCCCACCTTCCAGTGCACGAACCCTGAGGGGGCTGTGACCAGCCTGAAAACAGCCCTCAGCCCCTCACCCAGACTGGCCATGCATGGCAGCAGGTGGACATCCCCCCCCCCCCGGCGTCCCAGACTGTGAGAGGGCACAGGCCAGGATAAGGGACCCCCTCCTCCCCTCGCCGAGCGCACAAATTTTTGTGCACCGAGCCCCTGGTTTGTTATAAAGTCAAATTTATCTTTTCTTTTATTGAATCTAATTTTTTTAGGTGTGGTTAAATAGCCGTTTTTACACTTGGATTACATTACCCATGTTTTATTTTAGTACTTATATAGTTTAATTTTTATTAATTTATTTTGAAATAAAATTTTCAATATGTTAATTTTATAGAATATTTATATTCCTCTTTCATTAATTTCTGTTTTTATTTCCTTTCTTGCTTCTCATGGTTCATTTTGCTATTGTTTTTCTAATTTATGTTGAATGTTTGCTCATTCATATTCAGCTTTCTTTTCATATAAGTAAGCATTTAAATTAAACATTTCTTCCTAATATAGTATATTGCAATGGTCAAATTTAGATATCTAGTACTTTATTACACTTTACTCATAAATGTTGTCTATTTCCACTATGAGTTTTTAGACATTTTAGTGCCAAATACATTGAGTTTAAAAAATATATACTATGTTAAAAATATACATATATATTTGTATATACAATATTTTAAATCATTTAATGTTTTGGATCACTACGTTATGGGCAAAGTGATCTCTGTGCGTGGACTTTTTTAAAAAAATAAATCTTTATTGTTCACATTATTACAGATGTTCCTCTTTTTCCCCCCCATAGCTCCCCTCAACCCGATTCCCACTCCACCCTATGCCCTTACCCCCACCACTGTCCTCATCCATAGACGTAAGATTTTTGTCCATTCTCTTCCTTCACCCTCCACACCCTTTCCCCCCAAAGGATTGTCAGTCTATTCCCTTTCTATATCCCTGATTCTATTATATTCACCAGTTTATTCTGTTGATTAGATTTTTTATTGACTTGATTTTTAGATTCACTTGTTGATATGTATTTGTTGTCACTTTGTTATTCATAATTTTTATCTTTACCTTTTTCTTCTTCTTCCTCTTCTTAAAGAATGCCCTTCAGCATTTCATATAATCCTGGTTTGGTGGTGATGAACTCCTTTAGCATTTTCTTATCTGTGAAGCTCTTTATCTGACCTTCAATTCTAAATGATAGCTTTGCTGGTAGAGTAATCTTGTTTGTAGGTTCTTGCTATTCATCACTTTGAATATTTCTTGCCACTCCCTTCTGGCCTGCATAGTTTCTGTTGAGAAATCAGCTGATAGACATATGGGTATGCCTTTGTAGGTAACTAACTGTTTTTCTTTTGCTGCTTTTAATATTCTCTCTTTGTCTTTTGTCCTTGGCATTTTAATTATGATGTGTCTTGGTGGGGTCCTCTTTGGATTCCTGTTATTTGGAGTTCTCTGTGCTTCCTGGACTTGTAAGTCTATTTCTTTCACCAAGTAGGGAAAGTTTTCTGTCATTATTTCTTCAAATAGGTTTTCAATATCTTGCTCTCTCTCTTCTTCTGGCACCCCCATAATTCGGATATTGGTACATTTGAAATTGTCCTAGAGGCTCCTTACACTGTCTTCATATTTTTGGATTTTTTTTTCTTTTTGCTCTTCCGGTTGGGTGTTTTTTGCTTCATTGTATTTCAAATCTTTGATTTGATTCTTGGGATCCTCTAGTCTACTGTTGAATTTCTGTATATTATTCTTTATTTCGGACAGTGTATGCTTAATTTCTGACTGGTCCTTTTTCATTTTTTGGCATTCTTACTAAGATCCTTGAAGTTCTCACTAAGTTCCTGGGAGGTTTCTAGAAGATTCTTGAGTAACCTTGTAACTGTGGGTTTGAACTCTATATCCAGTAGTTTGCTTTCCTCCATTTTTTTCATTTGTGATCTCTTTCTTTGTCTCCACATTTTGGCAGCTTCCTTGTGTTGAAGAGTGGCTTTGTGTGGTATGTGTCCTATAGGGCCTAGTGGCTCAGTCTCCCCAATCACTTGAAATGGACACTGTTGGTGCACTCCTTTGTTGGTTGGGTGCACAGTTTTGTTGTAGTTAAGCTTGATTGCTATTGGTATCACTGGGAGAAATTGACCTCCAGGCCATTTGGCTTTGAGGACCCACTGTGCCTATAGTGGAAGAAGTGCTGTACTGGAGACACCTTTATGGGGCAGGACTTGCTTCAGTGAGGCTTTGATGCTCACTGAGTCTGCCCCTTGAGTGTGTTGTTTATGGATGTGAGGAGATGAAACCTGGTATCTTCCTCACACTGACCACTGGGTATACCAGCTCTTGGATCTGAAAGGAGGTGCAAAGTCAGCCACTGCCTGAGGCCACCCAGCAAGAGCTACAGTGAGATCTGAAGGCTTCTCCTCTTTGCTTGGCATTTGGAAGTTTTAGAGCTCTGTGACCCAGCTGCAGTTTGTAAGGTTAGGCTGCAAAAGGACAGGCCATCCTATGCAAAAGCCTCTGTTTGTGTGGGTTCGTAAAGTGGATGGGGCAGGGTCTCAGGGAATCACCAGGGCAGAGCAAACAGCGATGGCTGTCAGTCAGCCGTCTCTGCGTCCTGCCTCCCGAGCCCCCATGCAGTAACAATGATCCCTGCAAGCACCTCTCTGAGAAAGCCACCCTTGCTTTCTGCCCTGATTTCAGACAATCTGGTTTCTCCCCATAGGAGTCTGGGTCCTCAGAGTTTCACCAGGATCTGGAGTTCAGAGCAGTTGGGAGCTTGTATCTCTCTCTGGCACCCAGTTGCCAGCCCATTTCATGCATCTCTGTACCTCCACTCTTCCGCGCCTCTACACTTCCTACCCAGTCTCAATGCACTTTTTTCTTTCCTTCTATTTGTAGAACTTCCACTCATCCAGCTTTCCCATGGTTCTGGATGATAGCTGTTTTGTCTTTTAGTTGTAGCTTTGATGTGATTGTGAGAGGCAGCATGTACAGATGTGTTTGATTTATGCTGCCATCTTGGTTCCTCCTCTGTGTGTGGTCTTTATGTGTGCCAAGGGTGACTTGTGTGCAGTCATGCACAGTAAATGTTCTGGTTTCAAAGCAGAGCATGTTCTGCTGGTGTGGAGTATAAACTCTGTTCAGTAGATAAAAACTAGTAATCCTATTTAATTCATTTCTGTCCTTAGAGATATTTTTCTCTAGCTGATGTATTGAACCCTGTGATAGTTGTGTCCAAATCTGCCTGAATAATTGGGGATTTATCTATTTTCTGTTCATATTTGTTGTATAAAAAAATGTTAGATCTTTGTTTTGGGTACATGCAAAGTGGGAATCGTCATATCTTGCTAATAAATTGAGCCCTTTTATGTTTATGTAATGTGGTCTGTCTCTGATGCTTTTTTGCCTTAAATGAAATTTTTCTGATGTATTTGCCCACTATCTATTTTTATCTCTCTTTCTTTCAGTCTCTCTGTATCTATATGTTATAGATGCATCTTTCAAGATGGTGTCTAAGACCATTTTGTTGTATCCGCTCTTACAATCTTTGTCTTTTAAAGATTAGAGCAGATAGTTTACTTTTATATACTAGATTTAGACTTCTTCCTGTAATCTTATTTTAGTCTTCTGTTTAGCTTAATTTCTTATGTTTAGTTTTTCTCTTCTCACTTTTTGATTGACAAATGATTTTTTCCTCACTCAGTTTTCTCCTTCACTATATAAATGTTTCTCTTGGGTTCGTTTTTGTCTTATATGTATACTTGGTTTATCCATGTCTAAAGTGAATCAGTCTCTTTAGCCACATCCCAAATGATACTAGAATCCTACATTACTTTATCTCTGTTGTCTTTGTCTTCCATTGCTGTGGAGAAGCCATCTTTTGATCTAAAGGTGCTCATCTAAAAGAATTTGTACAACTCTGGTTACTTTTAAAATCTTCTCTGTCTTTTGCATTTTCTAGTTTCACCATCATATATCTAGTTATAGATTTATTTATGTTTGTCCTCTTAGAATTCTTATTTTTCACAACATTTATTAAGGTATGATTATGTAGTATAGAGATATAGTTTTATGAGTTTTGATAGACATATGTAGATATTAGCTAGCAACACAACCATGATATAGAACATTTTTACCTCCCCAAATTCCCTCCTGCCCCCTCTCTTCCTTCCCCTCAAGCCTCTGACAAACATGGTTCTGTAACTGGATTCTGCTCCTCATGAAAGTGGAGTCATAGCATGCAGCTCTGAGTCTGGTTTTCCACTCCCCTGTCATGCTTTGAGATGTGTCTTTATTGTTGTGATATTTAATAAATGAATCACATTTGTTTATTCACTTACCAATTGGTATAAATTTAGAGATTTGCAGTTTTAAAGGATTATGAATAAACCTGCTGTAAACTTTTCTCATTTTTCATAAATACCTAGAATTGAGCTTTTCTAGATCCTATGATAAGTGTGTGTTTAACTTTGTAAGAAACTACCAAGTGGTTTTCCAAAGTGATTCACCATCTGCATGTCCACAATTGATGAGTGAAAAATCTCTGTTGCTCTTGGAATTGTTAATACGCAATTTCAATTTAAAATTGTATTCTTTCTAGTAGAGGTGCAGTGCTACCTCATAGTTTTCATTTGCATTTTCCCGATGACTAATGATACCGAACATTTTTTCTATGTCTATTTGTCATCTGCATGTCTTCTTTTGGTGAAGTGTCTGCACATTAAACATTTTATATTGTTTGTTGGTTTTCTTGTTGTGAGGGTTTGTTATATACTATAGATACCAGTCATTTATCAGACATATATTTTTCAAATGTTTTATCCCAGAGTGTGATTTATTTCCTTAACATTGTCTTTCAAAAAATCAGAAGTGTTTACTCTTGATAAAGTAATATTTTTCATTTTTTTTCTTTTGTGATTTGTGCTCTCTGTCCTGGCCAAGGATTCTACACTTTCCCCAAAGTCACAAAATTACTTTCTATGTTTTCTTCTAGAAATTGTATAGTTTAGATTTTACATTTTAGTCTCTGATTCATCCCACACCCCTATCCTCTTTGAACTAACTTAAAAAAATATGGTACAAGATATGAGGAAAGTTTATTTTGTTCCCTGTGGGTGTAATTTATTTCAACATTGTTAAAAGACTGTTGATTATCTTTGCTCCTTCATCAGTCGACTATCTGTAGGTGGATCTATTTCTGGACTCTATATTTTGTTTAGTTACTCAATATGCCTATCCTTTCACCAATATCTCAGTATTTTGGTTATTATAGCTTTAAAGCCAGCCTCAAAATTAAGAGGATGAATCCTTATTGTTGGTCTTCTTTTTCAAAATTGTTTTCCTATTTTGAGTCCTTTTCTTTTCCATGTAATTGATAGAATCAGCTTGTTAGTTTCTACAAAAGAGACAGCTGGAATTTTTATTGAAATTGATTGGATCTGGATAGACTAATTTGGGGATAATTGACATCTTTTATTTTTATTGAGGTAAAAATCACATATCATAACATTCACTATTTTAAAGTGTAAAATTGAGTGGTTTCTTTTTTAAAGCATGAGCACTAGCCTGTGCAACCATCACAATTGTTTACTTCTAGAACATTTTCATCACCCTTAAAGGAAACCCCAGACCCATTAGCAATCACACCCCACTCCCCCAGCCCCTGGCAACCGCTAATGTACTTTTTGTCTTTTTGCCTATTCTGGACATCTAATCTAATATAATAAAAGAGAAACATGCAAATTTGACTGTTACCACCAGCCAATCAGAGCGGCTGTATGTAAATTAACCCAGCCAAGATGGAGGCCAACAGCCATGGAACTAGAGAAAATCAGAGGGTTCTGTTGCAACTGCCTGCCTAGGCTGGCTGAGCCTCTGCTTACAGCCACGCCCACCAGCCAAGATGGAGGCTGGCAGGGCGGCTCTGCACTGGGAGCCTCCACGGCCGGCTGGCATAGTTGTGCCAGGTGTGTCAGCTCAGTAGGAGGGGGGGTCTGGCCTGGGGCCTCCTCGGGGCATCCAGGAGTAGCTGTCCTGGGTCTGCTGCCTGGCTCCACCCCCCGGGGGCCTCCACCAGGCGTGTGGGAGAGTGGGTCCTTCATGGGACTTGCAGGAGCAGCCATCCTGTGACCACTGCCTGGCTCCGCCCCCCAGGAGCCTCCTGGGGCATCCAGGAGCAGCCATCCTGAGTCCACTGCCTGGCTCCGCCCCCCAGGAGCCTCCTCGGGGCATCCAGGAGCAGCTGTCCTGGGTCCGCTGCCTGGCTCCGCCCCCTGGGGGCCTCCCTGGGGCATGCGGGAGCAGGGGGGGGGGCTCTACAGGGTGTGTAGGAGCAGTCGTCCTGGGTCCGCAGCCTGGCTCTGCCCCGGGGGCCTCCTCGGGGGCATGCGGGAGCACCCGTCCAGGGTCCGCTACCTTCATCCACCCCCAGGGGCCTCCACAGGGCGTGCGGGAGCGTCTGTTGCACAGTACGGAGAATCCGAAGCCAGTTCGCTGCCCGGCTCCACCCCAGGTGTGTTTGCTCAGCAGCAGGGCCCCACCAAGGGATCCTGCACCAGTGTCCGCCCCTGGCTTGCCACCCAGCTCTTTGCCAGGTGTGTCCCCTCAGTGGTGGGGGCCCACCAGGCGTGTGCGATCGTGGGCCCTCTGGTGGGAAACGTCCAGGCCTGCACTCACCAGCCCTCCCACCCCCCAGTGCACGAACCCTGAAGGGGCTGTGGACAGCCTGAAAATGGCCTTCAGCCTCTCACCCAGGCTGGCCAGGCATGCCAAGCAGGTGGACATCCCCCCCTAGGTGTCCCAGACTGCAAGAGGGCACAGGCTGGGCTGAGAGACCCCCACTCTCCGAGTGCACAAATTTTTGTGCACCGGGCCCCTAGTTTCATATAAATGGATTCATGTAGTATTTCACCTTTTGTACCAGTCTTCTTTCACTTAGCATAATATTTTTTTCTTTTTCTTTTCTTTTGTTTTTAGCATAATACTTTCAAGGTCTGTCTATATTGTAGCATTTATAAGTAGTACTTTATTCCATTTTGTGGCTAAATAATATTCCATTATATGGATATGCCACATTTTCTTTATCTAGTCATTAATTGATGGACATTGGGTTGTTTCCACTTTTGGGCTATTATGAATATTCATGTATAAGTTTTTTATATGAATATATTTTAATCTATGTTGAGTTTATACCCAGGTGGAATTATGGGATCATATGGTAATTCTATTTTACTTTTTGAGGAAATGTCAAACTAATTTTCAAAGTGACTATAACATTTTATATTCCCACCAACAATGTTTGGTTGTTTCAGTTTCTTTGTATCACTTGCTATTTTCTGGGTTTGATTGTTTATTTTGGTTATACCCATCCTAGTGGTAGGTGGAAAGTGGTATCTCATTGTGATATTGATTAGCATTTCTCTAATGACTAATGGTATTGAGCATGTTTCCATATGCTTATTGGCCATTTGTATATATTTGGAAAAATGTCTCTTCAAATTATTTGCCCACTTTTAAATTGGGATGTCTTTGGCTCAATGGGTAGAGCGTTGGCCTGCAGACTGAAGGGTCCTGGGTTTGATTCTGGTCAAGGGCTCATGCCCGGTGTATGTGCTCGATCCCCAGTGTGGAGCATGCAGGAGGCAGCCAATCAATGATTCTCATCATTGATGTTTCTATCTCTCCCTTTTCCTCTCTGAAATCAATACAAATATATAAAAATAAGATAAAATAAATAAAAATAAAATGGGATGTCTTTTTATTGTTGAATTATAAGGAATCTTTATATATTCTGGACACTAGAACCTTAGATATATAATTGATTTAAACTTTCTTCCATTATTTGGATTGTCTTTTCTCTTTCTTGGTAGCATGCCTTTGACACAGAAAAGTTTTTAATTTTTATGAAGTGTAATCTGTTTTTTTCGGTCATTACTTGGGCTTAAGTTACTTGCCAAATCCAGCCTTATGAAACTTTTGCTCTATGTTGACTTATAAGATATTTATAGTCTTAACTCTTACATTTAGATCTTTTTTCATTTTGAGTCAATTTTTGGATATGGTTTTTACATGTGGATATCAAGTTGTTCCAGCACCACTTGTTGAAAGAACTATTTTTTCCACCATTGAATGGCCTTAGCATCTGAATTAAAATTCATTTAGACCACAGAGGAATAGGTGTATTTCTGGACTCTCAATTCTAATCCAGTATTTATATATATATATATCCACATGCTGATAGCACATAGTTTTCAATCCTGTAGGTTTGTAGTAGGTTTTGAAATTCACAAGTGTGTGTCCTTCAACTTGGTTCTTGCTTTTTAAGATTGTTTTGACTATTCAGTTATTCTGTGGGTTTGGCTATTTGGTTATTTTGTGGGTTTTTCAAATTCCATATGAATTTTAGGATCAACTTGCCCATTTATATTAAAAAATGGCAGGTAGACATTTGACAGTGGATTGCCTTGAGTCTGTAGATAAATTTGGGGAATATTGCCCTGTTAAAAATATGAAGTCTTTCAGTCCAGGAAAATAGGATGTCTTTATATTTAGTTAGATCCTCAATCATTTCTTTTATGATTTTTTATTTTCAAAGTACAAATCTTGCATTTTTGTTAAATTCATTTTTAAGCACTTCATTTTTCTTGCTATTATAAATGTAATTGCTTTATTAATGTCATTTTTAATTTTTGCTATTGTATATAAACACAACTGATTTTGGATATTGATCTTGCATCTTTCAACCTTCCTGAACAGTGTTTTTTGTTTTTTGTGGAGTTTTTTTTTACAGATTTCAACCCATATGCTCTTTATTTCTTTTATTTTCTTTATTGCATTTATTTAGGATCTCCAGTATGATGCTGATTAGAGATGGTAGAATGGGCATGCTTCCCTTGTTTCAGTTTCTGGAGGGAAAGCATTCAGTTTCTCACCATTAAATACAATGATAGCTATGGGTTTTTCAGTGATGCCTTTTATGAGGTTAAACATTTTGCTGAGGATTTTTGTTGAATCTTTCTGAATTTTGTCAAATTCTAAATTTATTGAAATAATGGGTTTTTCATTTTTAGTTTATAAAAATGGTAAATTACATTGGTTGATTTTCCATTGTTAAACTAACATAACTGGGTTAATTCCTTCTTAGTTATGATGTATTATATAAAAGGGATTTTGTTAGGGATTTGATATGGATATTCATGAGGGATTTGGGTCTGTAGTTTTCTTTCCTTGAAATGGCTTATGTGGCTTTGCTGTTAAGGTAATTTTGACCTCATGTAATGAATGGGGAAGTATTCCCTCCTTGTTAAGTTTTAGGAGGAGTTTGTATAGAATTGGTATTTGTCTCTCTTAATTGTTTATTAGAATTTTCCATTAAAGCCAGTTAGTATGGAGTTTTCTTTGTTGCACAGTTTTAAACTGTGAATTCAATTTCTTTAATTGCTATAATACTCCTTACTTGTGTAGATTCAAGTTTTAGCTTGATATCATAATCCTACTACTGGAATAGCTTCCTTTTAATATTTTATATGATTTATGTTGTCAGGTATTCTACATTTTCTTCTTCAAAACTCAATTGCATTATGTCGGACTTTCTTACTTTACACTTCTTGTCACTTAACTTCTTTCCCATTTCACCATCTTGCTAAGGTGGGTTTTTTGTTTGTTTGTTTGTTTTATTTATTTATTTATTTTATTTTTTTAGTGTAATTACAGCAATTATTCATAGTGCGGCACAGAGAGACAAAGCAACATTAACAATGAAAGAGAAAATAAGAGACTTGGAGAGAGATCGTAAAGGCATAATGGAATTCATTGGTGTTTTGGAAGAAGAAGTGAAAGGACTGGGGTAGCAGTAATATTTGAAGAGATAAAGGCTAACAGTTTTCCAGAATTGATAAAAGCACTATTGTAGTTTCAAAACCCTAACAAATACCAAGCAAGTGAAATGAAGAGAAATTTGTCTATGTTCAGACATATTATGATGAACCTTTAGAATACTAAAGACAAATAAAAGATCTTCACAGAAAGAAAAACAACAACAATGTTCAATGTAGGAACATTAAGGCCATCAGATGACTTTTAACTGCACTAATGGAAACAGGAAAATGGGTAGTCTTCCATGTGGTGAGACAAGAGAAATCACCCAGCATTCTGTACTTCAGGAATAGGTCATTCAGGAACATGGGCAAAATAAACAGATTTCATACAAATAAAAATTTAGATAATTTGATAGCTATAGATCTTTATTAAGAGCATTTCTAAGGGATCTATTTCAGGAGAAAAAGTTGTCACATATGGAAGTTCAGAGATTTAAGAAGAAATTAAAAGCAGAGAAAGTTTTATACATGTGAGTTAGTCCAAACATACATTTAATGTTTAAAGCAATAAGGCAAATGTCTTCTAGGATTTACAACAAATAGAACTAAAATAGGGGAGGAAGTAGAGTCACAGGGTTTTAAGATCCTGGGTTTGTTTGGATGGGTAAGGATATCAGACTTTGATAAGTTAGGTTTTCATGTGATCATATTTAGGGTAGAAATAAAAGAAAATATAAAACACTGGAGAGAAAAATCTAAGAGTGCAAGAAAAGAGACTTATAAGAAACATAGAAGTATGAGAAAATAGAAAATGCAATATAAAATGGTACCTAAATCCAGATATATCAGAAATTTGTATAAATATTAATGAGTTTACATACATTTAAAAGTGCCATGTAAAGAATTTTCACTCAGAACTCCACTGCCTCGATGTTCAGTGTTGTCATGCTGAAGTTTTAGAGTTCTCTATTTATCCTTGGATTTCATAAATTTAATCAGAATATTGTTTATTGGGTTCTTTGTGTTTATTCCTTCTGGAACTTAAAGACCGCTTCTTAGTATCTTTCATCTTTCTTTCTCTCTCTCGTTTTTTTCTTTCACTCTGCATTCTAGAAAGTTCCTTGACTTCATCTTCTGACTTTCCACTTTGCTGTTAAGCTGTGTCATTTACCTGTATATTCATATATTAGGTTTTTATTTTGATGGTATTTTCCCTCTTGAGGTGTCTACTTATTTCTCTCTCAAGTGTGGAATACCACACTCATTACCTTGAACATACACATTATCATTATTGTTGGATTTACAATTTCTCAGATAACCATTCTTATTTTGAGTTTGTTGTGTCTCTTTGATCACACCAGTTTTTTCTAAATATTGTTTCTTTATTGGCAGAGGAAGTTTGCATTTTGAGAATGCCTATCTCTGGTGATTGGTAGAAAGTGGAGGGGCATGTGGCCAGGCAAGAGTGTGCTGGATAGCTCCTCTTGTGGTGATGTGTGCCAGCTGTGCCTCCAGAGGTGCAGTGGCTGCCAAGTAGCTATCCTGCTTCTCTCTCCTGTCAGCTTTCACTGGAGCAGACATGTAGCCCAGTAAGGAAGTTACTGCTCATGGAGCACCCCCTGCTGTTGGTTTGGGCAGCAGCTCCCTGCTCAGCTCACAGTATCTGATTTCTCTCTAGTTGCTTTTGCTTCCTGACACAGGCTTGTACTGTAGTATTGTTTACATTTCTTTCTCCATGGATCCCACTCCATCGACTCTTTCTATATTGTGTTTCATTGCTGGTTACCAAATCAACCCACAACGAGTGGCTTAAAACAACAGTTATGTATTATCTCACAGTTTTTGTGGATCAGGAATTTAGCAGTGACTTATCTGGGTGGTTCTGCTCAGGGTCTCTCATGAGGTAGCAGATGTTGGCCAGAGTTGCATCATCTGAAGGTTGACTGGGGCTGGAGGATCTGCTTCCAAGTTGGCTTCCTGTGTAGTTTTGGGCAGGAAACCTAGTTCCCTATCTTTAGGCCTACCCCAGGGGCTACTTTAGTGTCCTTATGGCATGGCAGCTCATTTCTCTTGAAGCTGGTGATGTAAGAGAAGGGAGTTAAGGAGGAATCTCATGTTATGTTCTAATCCTGGATGTCGGCACACTGTGTTCTTTTTTTGTTGTTAGTCCTCACCTGAGGATATTTTTTCCATTGATGTTTAGAAAGAGTGGAAGGGAGGGGGAGAGATAGAGAAAGAGAAACGTTGATGTAAGAGAAACAGATCAATTAGTTGCCTCCTGCATATGCCTGAACCAGGGCTGCGGATTGAGCCTGCAACTGAGGTATGTGCCCTTGACTGGAATTGAACCCAGGACCCTTCAGTCTGAGGGCTGATGTTCTATCCACTAAGCCATGCTGGTGAGGACAGCACACTATATTCTTTGCAAGTGTGTTACCAAGTACAGTCCATTCTTAGAGATGGGGAGATCTATTCTCATCATAGAATTATAGGAATAAGGAGTATCATAGAATCTTGGACATCATGAAAACTCCTCACTCTCACTGAGGAATTCCTCCAGTGGCCTCCTGGTCTGATGTGAAAACGTGGCCCTGGAGATGTATCTCCACAGCATCTTTGTAAATCAGACCAGTTATAGATCTTCCAAGTGGTAATATGAGACTGAGCTTTTCCGTGTCTTATAACTTTTGTGATTATGCTCTTCATTTTTTCTTTTGTTATGGGCTTTTGTCAAGGTAATTTAATTTAAAAAGCATTATGTATCTAACTTCTTTAATGCTTGCTTTCTTGCTTATTATTGAGTTTGACATACCTTGCTTAGAAGCTTGGCAAGTTTAGAATCACCAAATTAGGTCACTCTTGGGCAGACAGTGCTACAGCAGGTTCCAAATCTGCCCTTCCTCTAACCTGCTGCTTCACTGGCAAAACAATAAGGCAACAAGGGCATTTCTAGTATTGGGGGCATATTTTGCAGAGCTGAGGTTTTGGCGTTTGAGTCATTGAGTGAAATCACATTCCCCATTTCTGGCTTAGATGTCAGTTGGATGATAATTTATTCCACATTTATTGAGCTCTCACTGTGCTCTGGTCATGTACCAGGCCTTGTGTGGGCTCTGGACAAGGTTTCCCGATACAGGCTTAGGGTTGATGGCACTTCATTATTAGCACTGTAACCACTGTGATGCATGTGGGAAAGCCATGAGAGAGTGCTGTCTGGGCATGAGTTTGTTACTGTTTTCCTTTCATTTGTGATCTTCTGTCCTTTCTTTCCCTAACCTCTCTCTGCATAGAATATTTGAAAAACGGATGGGTAGCAGCTGGCAGAATTAACTGCAGGGAATCTGTTTGGTTGAATGCCTGTCAGAGAAGAGGAATAGAAGGAAGAAAGGGCATTGCCAGATGTAAAGGGGGTGACAGTGGTTGGGCTTCAGCCATCTTCAGCTTAGGTGTATTCATGGCACAAAAGCAGTGGGTTGTGGGAGGGGCAGGCCCATTCCACAGGTTCCTGCATGGCAACCCCAGCAGTCCTGTCAGCCCCAGGGGGAATGTGATTTGTTTTACACACACTGCTCTGCAAACATGGGACACATCTTTCAAACACAACTATCTTTTCTTATCCCCCCGTGGCTCCTTATAGGATACTTACTCTTTCCTCCCCTTTTCATCATGCTTCTGGAAGCCTTAGTCTGGTCACTGGCTCATTTTGTTCTGGCCCCACCTTGCTCAGATTTGCTCACTAATAGTTAGGTTTGATTTTATTTGTATCAAACAACCAATTAGTTTAGCTTCTAATCATATAATATGTGTAATACTGTACATGGCTTTCATTATTGAAATAATGGCAAAAAATAGCTTTATTATTAGGAAAGTGAAAGTCTAGCTCATAAGTCTCCTCAACCATTTTTTTCTCATTGAAATAATTGTTTCTGAAATACAGATTTTCACAAATGCCATTGGGCTATAGCAAAACCAGTTGGCTGTCTACTGGCTTCCTATGGTGTGGGGTAGTGTGGTGGTTCTGACCCTGTTTCTGCTTGTTTCAATTCACCTCACTGCTTTATGAAGCCCCTGCAGAAACACAGCTGTGGGGGAGGCAGGATCTACTGGACACGGATGTAGACCTAGGTGTGACCCAGCAGATAGGAACCCTGAGAGAGTTTTCTGGAAGGGGGCAGCCAGATGTTATTAGTGCACGTGGGGAACACATGGAGTCCGCCAACTCAAGGGTGTTTTCATGCTTTTAATTTAAATAGTCACAGAACCTAAAAGTGAGGTTTAAAATATTCCTTTCTGTGTGCTGCATTCTGGTGAGGGAAAGAATGGTGTCATCGTTCTCTTTGCTAAGTGGTAATTACAAGTGTGGAAACAGATGTGAGCTTCCTGGGAGCCAAGGGGGCCATGCCTGAAATGCAACCATCTAGGAAGGGAGGAGTTGTGGCGAGTTTGGCCCCTTTGACTGGAACAGTGGGAGGAGGTGCAGCAAGAGCTTGGAGCTGAAGGGGAAGGGTCGGTGGTAGAGGCCCAGCATGGGTCGGTCAGAGCATCTGCTCACTGCTCTTGGTACAGCCTGGCATGCCCAGAGTACCTCCTTCTCAAACATTGCACATACCTGATAGAGGAGGAGCCAGTAGCAAAGCCCAGTCCAGGGAACTGCAGGGACATGCTCCCTGAGGAGGCCAATGACGGGCTAGTTTAGGGCCTTTTTCCTACTTTTACACCTGCCTTGCTACTTGACCTGCTCTGGAGGGCTACAGCCTCTCTAGCTTGGGTTTGGGGAGAAGCCAGAGGTGCCCATGCCCTCTCTAGGCATTTTTCCTGCTCTAGCTCACACTGAGTTCACTGTGGTCTGGCTAAGGCCTGCCTTGCAGTGAATGGGAACTGGTTTGAATGGGGTCCTGCACTGACCACATGTGACTGGGAGCAACTTGTTTAGTCTTTCCAAGCCAAGGGTCTCATCTGCCAGGAGACCATGAGAAATAGGCAGCACAAGTGTCTGGTTCGGAACCAGGCCCACAAGGTGCCTTCAGTGCAGGTCCTTCCACCCTGCCCAGGGCTACTGTCATCATAGGAACAGCTACCAAACAGAATATGTGGGTCTCTTCTTGAGCTTTGTCTGGCCTGACTTGGTTCAAGGAGAGCGACCCTATACGTAGGGTGTGTGGGGGGTGGGGTGGGGGGGGGCAGCTCTCCTGGTGCTCTTTTTATCCCAGAGCCATGTATGCCTTCTTCTGGAAACATTTGGTGCTCTATGGACCTGCCTGTATGCCCTGGGGCTGGGAGACTGGCCCAGGATTTGGCACTCTGTCCAGGTTGCTGGTTGAGATGAATGGTGAGAACATTCAAGGGACTGCTGAGTAGGTGAGTGCAGTTGCTGTTAGTTCCTTTCTAGTTAGTGGTTAACCTTGGGCCAATCTCCTCAGTTTGAATCCTCGCTTACTCACGTGTTTTCTGGTGACCTTGACCCATGGGCATCCTGCCCAGTGCCCAGAGTTATGTTACAGAAAGGGAGATGTGATCATATCTTCTATAAGGGGTTGGTATGAGGGTCCTGAGAGCAGCTACTTACACCTCTTGCCATCTTGTAGGGTTCCTTTTTAAAAAAGGTAAGAAAAATATTTTGTGTTAATATTTTATGTGCATTTAGTGAGCTGATGAACATTGGAGATACTAAAAAGTTTCCAAATGCCATCTAAAAAGAACTGTGCATACTTGACACAAATGTGTGTGGAGATACTTGTGTGTTCCTTGCCTGCACATGTGAGCACACACATATGCTCTTCTAATAGGTGCCTCCAACCCTGATCCAGAACGGCCCTGGCCTGAGAGAGAATCTCTGGGAGCAGCCTGTACCTAATTGGCCTAGGGGAACCATCTTAATTATCTTTAAGGCCAAGTTGTTTTGCTTGGGTCTGGGTTAGTGCAAAACTGGCTCTACCCCTGGAGCAGACCTTACTATCCCATACAATGTCATGCAGTGCTGGATCTATCCTCATTTCTAAGTTGTGAAATAGAGGCAGTGGTCCTTTGGGGATGGTGAGAGATGGGCTTCATACTCCAAGTAGACAGAGCAGTGTAAGCCAATGCCCATGTGGGCAGGGTGACTACACACTGTGGTGACTGCTCCAGAGTTACTGGAATGCTGTTGCGGGTAACGGTGGTAGGGGAGCCAGGCTGGGGCTCATGAAACTCTTCTGGTATCAGTTCACATTCTCAGGCCAGGGTGAGCTTTGATTAGTATAAAGCAAGGATTGATATGACCAGATTTTTTGTTTTAGAAAAATTATGTTCCTAAAATGAAGAAGTTGGTAGAAACAACAGCATAAAATATAAAGCTAGCACAAATAAATAGGGAGCAATACCCAGGTTAAACCTGAGTCAGCAACGCACTAAAGAGTTGTGACTGCTGTCCCGCTAGCAGCTAGCATAGCCTGTTAGACCCTGGAGACGTCAAAGAGTTGCTGGGCTCCTGGACAGTTTCTTGATGAGGTTCTTTGATTGTTTGCTGTCCCAGGGCTGTCTTGGAGCTCCCACTTTTAGACTAGTCCTAGGACTCCCTCCCTTCTGGCCCAGGCACAACTTCAGCCCTGCGTTATGGGGACTTCCATGGGGACCACTGACCTTCTCCAAAGTTACAGGGGATGATGTTTGTTCCCATGGCTCATCATGGAACAGTTTTCTCCTTCTCAGAAACCATTTGCTATGGAACGAATTATGTCCCTAAATTCACACATGAAGTCCTCTCCCCCTCTCCCCCAATATGACTGCATATGGAGATAGGGTCTTTAAAGAGATAAATAAGGTTAAATGAGATCCTAAGAGTGGGGCTCTAATCCAAAAGGAATGCAGCCTTATAAGAAGAGCTAGAGACACCAAAATGCTCTCTCCCCTCCCTGTGAGGACTCCGTGAGAAGGTGGCCATTTGCAAGTCAGGAAGAGACCCCTCACCAGGAACTGACCATGCCTACACTCTGATCTTGGACTTCCAGCCTCCAGAACAGTGAGAAATAAATATCTGCCATTCAGTCCTCCCTGTCTGTGGCATTATGTATGGACAGTGCCTGAGCTGCCCAAGACACCACATTTTATGTACTCGGTGGCTACATTTTTAGGAGAGCAATCTGTGGTTGACCTGTCTGAGGGCAGACCCCAGCAGATACAAACAGAGGTCATGGTCACTTGTTAGTCATTGGAAAGGCAGGACAATTATGTGGTTGCCCAGGCTTTCTTCAATCTAAGAGTCTGCTCACCCCTTTGGGCATCATGGCTATTAACTTGTGAGTTATTGACTGCTGGCTCTTTGAGGTTCTTTTCAGCAAATGAGAATACCAACACATAATTAACAAGAACAAGAAGAATATTACTACATGTGTCAATGGAAAAAACTCTATGTATATGCATATCAAAATATATACAAACATACACACATTTATTATTATCATCTGTCATCAGTCATCTAGATACACACACACACACACACACACACACACACACACACACAATGCTCACTTTTGTTCCTAACAGCAACTCTGAGGTAGCCACTTTTTTATAGTTTTTTTAAATTGAAGTGTAATTCTCATTACATAAAATTAACTATTTAAAAATGTACAGTTCAGTGGCATTGAGTACTATCACAGTGTTGTACCATCACCACATCTGTCTAGTTCTGAAACATCATCATAATCCCAAAATAAAACCTCATACCTATTAAACCTCATACCACCCTTGCTCCCCCAGCCCTGGCCACAGCAATCTACATTCAGCCTCTGAATTTGCCTATTTTCCATGTGGCACATAAACAGAATTATACAGTATGTGGCCTTTGGTGTCTGGCTTCTTTCACTTAGCATATTTTTGGGGCTTTTCCATATTGTAGCATGTATCACAATTTCATTTTTATGGTTGAATAATATTCCATTGTATGGAGACACCACAATTTGTTTATTCATTTATTAATAGACATTAGGATTTCCCCCCCACTTTCTGGCATTGCGGATAATGATGCCATGAATATTCTTGTACAAGTTTTGTTTGAACATCTGTTTTCACTTATTTTGGGCATATCCCTAGGAGTGGAACAGTTGGGTTATGTGGTAATTATATGTTCAACTTATTGACAATCCACCATACTTTTTGTATAGCAGCTGCACCATTTTACCTTCCCAAGGTGGCACTCTTCTATTCCCATTTTAATAAATGAAGGTTCTGATATGTGGGGAGGTGGAGGGACATGCACAAGATATGTGAGACAGCCCTCTGGTAACAGAAGCAGGACTGTGTTGGCCCCATCCCTGGGTATCTGCCACCAGGCTCTTTGTTCTTTGGCATGCATGCTGGTCCCTGGCTGGGTACCCCCTAATTGGAGCAATGAGATGGGGCAATGATGGGCTCAGAGAGGAAGGATGTCCATGCTGGGCCTTTTCCAGAGCAGGAGAGGAACGAGTCCTCTGAGAGATGAACAATGTGAAGTAGGACACAGAGTCTTAGGGAGTTTAATGAGTTTTGCGGATTTTGTTTGATTGTTTGATAAGGTGCTTGTAGTTTTCAGTCCCCGCTCCTACCCAGGTTGGCCAAAGCCACTGCCAGTGCCCTTGCTTGGCAGGATGTGTCAACTTCTGTCTTCAAACTGCTCTCTGGCATTCACCTTGGTGGAATTGTCTTCTAAATTCTTTAAGGGGAGACCCCTGGGCCATGGGGCCACTCTCTGTGTGGTGGCCCTGGTAGAGGCCAAGCCCTTTTAAGAGCTGTTGCTGTCTTTCCCCTCAGAGGCACCCTCATGCTCCCCAGCAATAACCCTTCAACAAGATGAAGATTTCTGCCATTGGAGATGCTCACTTTTAGATGTGGTGTTACTTGGCTTTGCTTTTACTGACAGTAAATTGCTGAAGGCATTTCAATTACACAGTGAAAATCATTAGCAGAATTCTTGTTGCTTAGCATCAGACTCTAGGACTTAATCGTGGTTTCTTATGGATGGTAAAGCAAATATATCTAAAGGGAGACTTATTCAGATTTCCCAGTATATCATTATCACATTCTTGTGTGATAGTTTCCTGGTAATTCAACTGGATTTAGTATATCAGCATGACTTTCCTTTATAAATTGTGGAGATTTAAATTTATTTATCAAAGGAAACATTGAAGACCATTCAAAACACGCCTGTTTAATGTGTTCATTGCATGAGAAGCAGATAGTTTCACTTCCTAGAAACTTTCATTCCATTGCCTAGAGGATAGAAGCAGGTGTAAGTCACTGGTGTGAACCCAGCCACACATCACTCCCTGTTCCATTGTTTCCTCCTCTCCACCACTGCTGCCCTCTGACCCAGGTGTGAGAACATGTACCATTACACTGTCCTGTGTGAGTACAAATTTGCAAAAGGCAGCAGCAGCAGTGGGCTGTTCCAGAAAACAGGCCTCTGCTTGCCTCTCAAGTTCAGGGGACTTGTCACCAGTAGCAGCATTCCAGGTTTTGGATGACATCACCACAGGCCCAAGGGTGCCTGGACTGACTTGTGCACAGTCTCCCGCCTTCCTTGTTTCATCCTCACTAGTTGCTTGAGTTCACTCACTGGCTGTGGCCCGGCTGAGTTCAGGGAACATGAGGTGCTGGGACTACCAGTGCCTCTGGGACCTTTTCCTACAGTGTTCTCCTGCATCTCTTCTGTGGTTTGAATCCAGTGGAAGTGTTTCCACCATTGAGAGAGTACTGTAAGAAAGACCTGCTCCTCAGGAGGTGGGGGAGGGATGGCCCTCCTAACCCTGGGCTGGAGTCCAGGTGACAGTTAGAAGATGTGGGTGTGCCTGCAGGCTCAAACTGCCCTCAAAGGGCCTGTTGAGAGCACCACTCCCTATGTGAACTGAGGGCTAGCATGGATCTCCAGGGAGTACCTCACTCCCATCCTGCAGCTGCCTCCCAAGGCATCTATGCATTCCCATCAATAGAGAGGGAAATGGCATTGAGCTAATTTCAGTAACTTCTCTAAAATGCTAGAAAATACTAGTGCCCAGTTGGAATGCAGGTTGGCCTGGCTCTGTGTCACCCCTGATCACAAGTTCTTTAGGTCCCACAGTCCTACATTTCTTTTATAGTTTGTCTAGACTTCACTTTGTCTAAAGTTGTTTTAAGTTCTAACATAATTTGTTTTGTGAGATTATTTCCCTTTCTTTAAGATGGCCAGTTTAATTTTTTAATCTCTTGTTTCCTGAATTTTTGTTTTCTTTCTCCTCTGAAAGCACATGGAAGGCTGCTGACTGAAACCACTCATGTTTCTTTTTGTATGTATTTCTGAACATATGTTCTTCTACCTCCTGCTGTGTTTTTGTGTCTTCTTTATGTGGCAGGATGTTTTCATGGCTTCTGTGTTTCTTTATTTGCTCTTCCCTGAAAGAGAAGCCATTTGGTCCTACCTGGGCCCTGAAGTGTGTAGACATATACTGCAAGGCCTCATTTCTCTTAGGGCCTTAGACTTTGAGCTGGGTGACAGACAGCTCACTTGGGCCAGGCCTCATGCTACTTTAGAAACCAGCAGCCCGGGTAGAATGTTGAAAGGAGGCTGCATAACCTCTGGCTCTTACATGGCACTCCATTTGGCTGGGACCAGTGTCCCCCACCTCTCCCTCCAGGGTCTTTCTGGAAGGTCTTTGAAGGGTCTTCAAGGCTCCCACTCATCCATGCTGTCACAATGGAGCTTGCAGAAAGGCTTTCAAATTTGTGCCATAAGTGGTTTGTTTTTATGATTTCTTTGCAAGACTCATTGGCAGTTTGGGAGATGGAGAGGGATGCATGTGCTTGGGCCATCAGCCTCTTTTCTACCAGCCCTCCCGTCCTACCTCACAGTGCTTGCTCTTTCCCTCTCCTTCAGCCAGGAGTCTACATCACTGTCCTCAACAGAATTGCACCTTCCTTACTACACTGCTGTTCTTGTTGTCTTGAATCAGGCTTTGGATTTTGTAGCATTAAGCTTTGCCTGTGCTCATGTCCAATAGATGATATGTCTTGAGGTCAGGATGATGGGCTACTTAAAATTCCACACAGGGTCCCATAGGTGTGACATGTTGAGTGAATTCATTAAAATTTGGTGAGTATTCAATAAACACTTAGAGATTATGTTTGATTGCAGACTTAATTAACAGTGTAGTGTGATGGTTGGCTAAAAAGTAAATTTCAGTTTTGAGCACTTTCTGAGCAGCATATTGTCCTGAATAAGGGGTGAGGGCAATGTCACTGAAAGAGTGTGCCTATAATAATAACAATTATCAGTGTATCATCTATCCACTTTAGCTGGGCTAAGAGCAGAGCAATAAGAATTGGGAAAGCCCAGCACACCAGGTCCTGTGAAACATTATTGTCCAGTTCACAAGCTCTTAGGTGGCTCTGCAGAGTGTGTGGATGGGTAGGTGGGTAGGGAAGGGGAGGCAGGACCAAGAGCAGGGGCAGACGGCAGAGCTGTATGCAGTATAATGAACCCATGGTAGAACTAAGGAATCTAGAGTGAATTATAATCTATAAAATGAAACATTTATACATATTATTGAAAAATATAAGATCTAAAAAGAATAATTCATTGGAAAGAAGACTGGTCACAGCAGAAAGCAGGCTGAGTGAGTGGGCAGCAGTTCAATGCAGTGTATCTGTTGTGAAGCACAAGAGAAAAGAGGTGCATTCAAAAATATTTGAATAGATAAAGGCCATAGATCTTTCCAAAGCATTGAAAGATACCCATTCTGTCTTTCCATGCTAGATTCTATCCATGCTAGATTCATGAAACAGACTACACTTACATGCATAAATCAAAAAGCAAGGAAACAAACAAGAAATACACTTATCACTTCTAGGCATCATTATTGACACTAGAGACAAAGGCAGTCTGAAAAGCAGCCAGATTTCAAGGTGGCTGATCGCTTTCCCAGGAGTCACAGTCTGCATCTGGCATGTGTCTCATGGCCATGCCTTTCGAGTGGAACCCCAGCTACTCTGCTCATCTGCTTTGCTAGCTCATCTGTTCTGTTTTTTTTCATAGTTTGTACTTAGACCAGCAAAATACAGACATAGTAATTACTCTGGAAACCACTTTTCTCCCCAATTGCTTTTTAAAACTATACCAAATTTTAGAACACCATCTTCCCCCTCTTTCATACAATGACCTTTTTACCTCCCCAAAAATAAATAAATTATATGGAGTGATGTTATAGCCTTATGGTTATACAAAGGGACATATACCAATTTCTTGATATAATCTTTCCCACCAAAAGAATATAGAACAAATGTCATTGTATACAGTGTTTGGATGAACACCAAACAGGTTCATGTGTGCATCTTTGAAAGATATCACCAGGATTTCATCTCCCATCACACTGTGTTCTGTTGTGAATCTGTTTCCATGTGCCATCATCTAATCTAATATATAATCTGATAAAAGAGTAATATGCAAATTGACCCCACTCCATTACACCCACAAACCACGCCCACAAAGCCACACCCACCAACCAATCAGCAAATATGCAAATTAACTCAACGAAGATGGTGGTGGCCACGGAGCTGGAGTTGCTCCGGGCAATGGAGGAAGCCAGGGCCCTGTGGGCCCAAGCTCTACTCAAGGCTACGAAGTTTCAATTATAGAAGATAAACAAACCCCAGATACCTGCTGGGCTGGGACCTTGGGTTGCCAGGGGCAACCCAGACTTCGAGCGGGGGACCAAGGCAAAAAAGTTTCAATTATAGAAGTTAAATAAATCACAGATACCTGTTTCTAGCCAGGCACCCCAGTAGTGACCCGAACCCTGAAGGGGAAGTGGGCAGTCTGAAATGGCCCTTTGCCCCTCATCCAGGCTGGCCAGACACCCCAGTAGAAACCCAAGCCCTGAAGGGGATGTGGGCAGCCTGAAAACGGCCCTCAGCCCTTTACCCAGGCTGGCCAGGCACCTCAGTAGGGACCCGAACCCTGAAGGGACTGTGGGCAGCCTGAAAATGGCCCTCAGCCCCTCACCCAGGCTAGCCACACCCCCATGGGGGAGGGTCCCCACCTGGGAGCTTGGCCAGCCTTCAAACAGCCATTAGCCCCTCACCCAGGCTGGCCAGGCATTCCAGCAGATGGACATCGCCGAGGGGTCCCAGACTGCGAGAGGGCACAGGCCGGGCCGAGGGACCCCTCTAAGTGCACAAATTTTTGTGCACCGGGCCTCTGGTCTTGTCATAATGATGTTATGCTGTGTACCGGGCCCCTAGTCTTGTCATAATAATGTTATGCTGTGCTGCATGCAACTCAGTAAATGCACTCAGTGCAAAATAACTAGGAGCCTTAGAAAGGCGTATAAATTGGTGAAGAAAATAGTGCAAAAATAAGAATGTGCCTTTCAAATAGTGACTCTCTTGCACCATTTTCCTTTAGCTAGACCTCTGATAAGTCTCATTTTCCTCTTCTGAGGTGGGAAAAGTATACCTCAGTACATTTTGTGCAAATGCAACTTGTGTTTATTTGCTTTTAAATTATTTATTACTTTACAAGTTTGCCTTTACTGCGTGTTTTTTTTTAATAAATTAGTTTTATTTCATATTCACCAGACAAGTTACCAAATATAATGGAGAGGGGGATGCTGCTGCTTTTCATATTCTTTTTTTAAAATATATTTTTATTGATTTCAGAGAGGAAGGGAGAGGGACACAGAGATAGAAACATCAATGATAAGAGAGAATCATTGATTTGCTGCCTCCTACACACCCCACACTGGGGATCGAGCCTACAACCTGGGCATGTGCTAGTTGAACCGTGACCTCCTGATTCATAGGTCGATAATCAACCAGTGAGCCAAGCCTGGCTACTTTCACCGTGTAATTGGTATATAGTTAAGGTGACCAGACGTCCCGCTTTTGGCGGGACAGTCCCAATGTTTAAAAATTTGTCCCACGTCCCACGGTGTTTTTAAAAAGTCCCGATTTTTGGAAAGAATGCACGTCAAGCTAGGGAACGGTGGGAGAATGGGAAGGGAATATATGGTTTTCAGCGGCCCTGTGGCTATTAAGCCAGGATATGAGTTTTATATTATTTTTGTTAATTTTATAATGTTAAACTTTAATAATAACAAATAATTTTTGAAAACTGATTATCGAGAATTGCTTATCAAAGTTCTCATTGTTGATCAGTTGTTAGAATTCGACCACCATTGTTTGGACTTAATGAACAATGGCATTTTTGGGGATTGACAATGACAAAAACATTTTGTAACTGTCTCTCAGACGATACACATCGTACTGCGTGCTAGTAAGCTAGTTAAACAAGTGATGTCATTACAAATCAGCTATTCAGATAATTTAGGTACGTTATTTATTTATTTATTTCATAAACATAAATTTTCTTGAATTTAGCAGACAGGACTCGTATTATTTATATTTTATAGTGGTGGCAAAAAGTCTAGCACCGGCCTTGAAAGTGACACTTATGACTTAGGTTACGGCAAATTCAGAGGAAAAATAATACAAGTTAGTATTGTTATTATTTAGAAAGAAATATAGGATTAAAATTAAAATAATAACACGTTGTCCTTACCAGGAACTAATGCTGCGACTGAACGCGTTTTTTTCTACAGTAAATAAAGTGTGGACATCAGAAAAATCACAATTAAGTGTTGAGACTTTGAAAGCCATTTTATGTGAAATATAATTTAACAAATTCTTGTGAAAAATTTCATGACCTTTTAAACAATGACAGCAATCTACTAAAAAAAATTCACTCAAATGAGAAATATGCCAAAGAATAAAATAATACTATACATAATTTTTTTATTTATTATATTTGTAAATTGTACTTATATTGAAATTTAAAAAAATATATTACAGCCCTAACCGGTTTGGCTCAGTGGATAGAGTGTCTGCCTGCGGACTGAAAGGTCCCAGGTTCGATTCCGGTCAAGGGCATGTAACTTGGTTGCAGGCACATCCCCAGTAGGAGGTGTGCAGGAGGCAGCTGATCAATGTTTCTCTCTCATTGATGTTTCTACCTCTCTATCCCTCTCCCTTCCTCTCTGTAAAAAATCAGTAAAATATATATTTAAAAAATATATTACAATACTATTTTTGTGTTCTATGAAAATTTTTGTTGCTCCATATAGACCAAATTTTTAATCAAGAACTTCCCCGGTTGGGGTAGGGGGTGACGGGGGAAGGTCAAGGGGGGAAAAGAAGAGACATATGTACTACTCTTTGTAATATTTTAAGTAATAACCCCCCTTCCCCAGGCCAATGGTGTCCCACTTTACCAATGTTAATAAGTGAGCATTTTCTCGCCACTGTGTGGTAGCGTTCGAAACACTTTCCTTTGTGCAGGGGTCCATTACAAAACTTGCACATGTACCGCGTTTCACTGCGTAGTTTATGAGCAGCACACACACGACAACGACGTAAAACATTTTTATGTTTGCCGGTTCCAAGGTATGTTTCCTCATGTCCATTGACAGTCTCCCTGGTGGATCCGATTTTACTCGTTTCCAGCAAAAAATGTGTTAAAATCTGGTCACCTTATATATAGTCTACCTGTGAAAATTGTTTGATTATCTTTGGTTGGGATTGAATACATCATAATTTTCCATTACAATCAGTGGATACATTGTTCTATAGAGTAGAAGGGTTTTCAGAGCAAAATAACAGCCAAAGTGATGGGAAGGTATTTAAGAGTTCCCATTACTTCTTTTCCTTGCCAGCACTTGGCAAGGAATTGCCAGACTGTTATATTTTAGGCAGTCTAGTGGGTGTGTATTTACATCTATTTTTGTTTTAAATTTGCATATCTTTGATTACTAATGAGACTTGAGTACCTTTTCATGTGCTTATTGGCCATTTGGATCTCTTTTGTGAAGTGTTTTTTTCAGTTTTACCCATTTTTCTATTTATGTCTACCGGCCCCAGATGTTTTCACAGTGATTTTCATGCTAGATAAAAGTGTAGCAAAATATACAAAATCTTTAGGAAAGAAAATATTTTCTCAATAATATATTTTCAGACATGTGAGGACTTAGGGGAAAGTGATGCTCACACGCCCTTGCTGAAAGACCTCCTTGAAGATGAGACCAGATTCTATTCAAAGCCATGGAGTAAGGGGGTAAAAGGTGACAGAAAGCCGGGTGGAGACCCCATATGCATGATGTCCAGGGAGTATGGATGTCCATGTCGAAGACCTCACAAGAAACAGCAGTGGCATATATGGCACTGATGGAAGAGGATGGTGAGGGGTGAGCAGGCAGAGGGGATCCAGGGCACAATCCATTTGCTTCATGCTGTTTCAGACCAATTGACCAATGCAGAAGGCATTTAAGAACATCACAAAGAGATTATCAGTGAAAGAACCAAAAATAGCCAATAAGGACTCACACTGGGCAGTCGGAAGGGAGTAATGTGGTAATTCCTGCGCCATTCGTGGTGAGTCATCAGTTATTTTGCTTTGTGGACAAAGGCCATGAGCAGGCCTTTCACACAAGGTCTAGATGTTCAGCGAGCATAAACAAGAGCTTAAATTATTGAACAGGTAAACTGATGAGGTAACATTTCACCTCTCAATTTGTTAGAGATCAGAATGTGAACAGTGAATCATGTTGGCAGTGAGTGGCTAGAGAGATAGCACTCTTGAATTTGATAGGGTATAATTTGCAGAGATCTACATGGAGAAGATTTTGATAAACTTCTCTGAAATTAAAAATATGCAGTATTTTACTTCTTATGCTGAGGTACCTTTAAATGTGCTTATTCAAGAAAATACTAAGATTTATGAAGGTACTGTGCCAGGTGTAGAGTAGTGTGTGTTTACCCCCACCCCCATGCAGAATGAGCATCCTGGATGGACCCACAGAGATGGTGACAATAACTGTGAGATCAGCAAAGTAGGAGTCTGACTTGGCTTTGTTTATATTTTTACTCTTTATTTAAATATCTGTAGTTTTGAAGAGTTATGAAAACCACCTAACACTAGGAAGAATTTTTATTTTTAATATTGTTAAAAGAATTTATGTGTATTGCCAAGCTTATCCAAACTCATGGCTTGTTACTGTTATTTAATCACTGGGAAATTCACCCACCACTTTGGGAGCATGCAGAGCAGAGAATGTTCTGGCATATTACTGCTCCTACATAGCAGGGACACAGAATAACAGTCATTAAAATGCTGTAAATAGCAACGTGTCCTGAATTTACCCTCACCCTCAGAAGGAATTATCTGTCCTGCTCCTTGCACAGGAGCACACCCCAGAGGCCAGAGTGCACCAATGGACCGATGGAGCAGGATCTTCCTTCCTCACAACCCTGACAACTATGTTCCCGCTCTGAGCATTATGCCTCCTCTATAAAAGTGGTGATAATTATACCCGCTTCCTAATCTGGCAAATATTAGGTGTAAGAATAATAATGAAAGTGCTTATAATAAAGTGCTCAAGAATTGTTAGTTTCTCCCTCTTTTAGGGATTTGGCATGTCTTTTATAATCCAGTGCCTATTTCTGGAATATAATTCTTTAGGTATGAGTAGGATATTGACTATATCGTGAGATTTCATCTGAGTTTTTTGGCCACCCAAATTCTATCGAGGAGCCTTCTGAGTCCCAGGCCACTCCCCAGGAGGGTTGGGGTTGGTGGCACTGGGTTACTGCACAGGGAATCTCAGGAAAGACTTCCCAAGTGGGTGACAGGCATGGCCTCCTCCTTAGTCATTTTGCTGCATTGAAGTAGACAACGGTACTTGGCTGGGGTCCACAGCACTCTGGGCACCTCCGAACTCTTCCAAATGTGTTGCCAGATTTTTAAAAATGCATTTCTGCTGTAACCAAGGATGCATCCTGTTCCAAGAGTGTTGTAAGTCAGAAGCCACACTGAGCAGTTGAAACTTTGAGGTGCAGCTCGGGTATACTGTCTACAAGGAAAAGATAAGGTCTTTTGAGTAGATCAGAGCAGAGGCAGAGGGAGTACCTTCAGATACAGTGGGAGCACCCACATAGGTGTGGACAGGAGTACACAATCGGGCACACACCAGGAGCAGTATCGTGACATGTGGAACTGTGTCTGACAACTGTTGATGGCCACAAATCAAATTTCAAGAGTACCCGGTTTTCTGTGAACCCCCAAAATGTGAGAATGATAAGGAATTGGGGCCGAGTGGGATTTTGAGGTGTGCCATAAATAGGCCTTGCTGAGTTCATCAGGTAACATGACACTTTTCCCTTGCTTTTTGGTAGATGGACAGTGTCCTCACCCTCGGGGGAAGCAGGTGGGCTGGCAGGACAGGCGTCCACAGGCCGGGAGAAGGAGACACTCCCAGGTACTCTCATCTACCCCGCTGGTGACCTGCCTGCCTGGCCCCATCCTATTGCAGACAATGACTCACCTGTGACCCTTGCTTCTCCTGGTCTGCTTTGTTCACCTGTACCCTGCCTGCACCCAACCTCAGTGCCTGTTAGTTGACCCACCTCAGCCCAGATCTTGACCCTCCCTTCTCCCACCTTTACTGAGGACCTGGTCCTAACTTCTGGTTGCTCCCTTAGCTTGACCACTTCTTTTGAAGTTCTTAACCCTGAATTGCACCCTAGCTCCCATTAACCTCCTGACAGGGTGAATGTCACCTGCTGGTATTCATGCCTTTTGGATGCAGACCTGCTTCTCAGCTGTTCGTTTCCTTTAACAGGGTCATTGGTAGTGAAATGAGAAAGAACGTCCTGTTCCTTCAGTGATGCAACCTGGAGTGTGTGGTGATGTTACTCTTCATTTGTACAGAATGTTAATGCTTTCACTGGCCACAGGTCATTTTCTTCAGGTTAGAAACATAGTGAAGGTAATGAGACACTTCAGAAACAGAATTGATTTTAGGAGTAATTCTAATGAAGCTGGGAAAATTAAATTGTGACCTCACATTCCATAGGTTCCTTCAGCAGACAGATAAAGCATGCTTTGTTCCAGGTCCTGGTTCTAGGGTCAGGTTCATCAGCAAACACAGACAGGCCCTGCCCCCAGAGACTGTCTTCAAAAGTAGACTGCACACCTGAGAAAGAAGGTGATAAGGTCCATTGATAAAGGAAAAGGGTGAGCAGGAGTAAGGGAATGTGTGTGGGTATGTGTGTGTGTCTGCATGTATATGTGCATATGCATGCTTGCGATTGGGGGTTTTTGGTGATCAACAGGACCTTCAGGGTTGGCCTCACTGAGAAAGTGACATTTAAGTAAAAGTGAGGGTGTAACTAATGGAGCGAGAATAGCATTCCAGGCAGAAGAATAGCCAATGTGAGGCCTCAGTGTGAGGATGGTTAGAAAACAGCCAGGGGCCACTGTAGTGGGTTGGTGAGCAAGGGGAGAGGTGCATATGGGTCATTGTGCCCTGTGAGAGCTCAAATTCTACCACACCTGTAGAGCCAGCCCATAGTTTCCAAGATGAAAAAGGCCTTTCCCACCTCTGAAATACCATAGCAAACCAGCCAAGTTGCTTCTCTGATACCTCTATTTGTGAAAGGGGTAATCCAGAAAAATGTGCTAGAGCTCAACAGGACCCAGCTTAAATGGCAATGCATGAAGCACTGTGATAACAGCGGACAGGTACTGTTAAGCACTTTATATATGCTAACTCTTCAAATGACCAGTTGCTGTTATTATCTAAAATGATATCCTGATAGGTGAAGCAACTTGCCTTGAGTAATGGCTACCTTACAAGGCTAGTAGTGCAGAGTCAGGAAGCACAGACGGTCAGGCCACAGGCTCAGGGGCAGTGGCCACATAGCCTCTACTCAATGCCTTGTGGGGCTCAGCCCCAGCCACTCTCCCATCTGCCTCTTATCTCTCTGCTCAGAGCAGGGGCTGTTTTCCAATTTCTGCATCTTGTCCTACCTCCCTGTGTTTTAAAGAAGCATGAGATGGCCCCTAATTCCCATCCCCAAGTTCAATCTACTTTAACAGAAATCCCCTAGAGGAGAGCATGCATGAATCAGCGGCAATGATAGACAAACAAGGATGGCTATTTTCTATTGATATAAAGATCATGTTACCACTGACAAACAAGCATTAAAATATGTATGGACAGATAGATTAGAATTAAACAGGAAAATGAACATAGCATTGCTAGCATAACATCCCATTGTGTTTCTAACAATGTAACATGATTGTCACAGTGTGCAAGTGTGCTGTCCTGAGTTCAACTTAGTGTCACCTCAGATGTCCTTTTTTCTTCTGTTATGTATGATGACAGTTTGAATGATTGTTTTCTAGCTCACTCCCCCTATGCCAATGAAACTACACACAGCACAACCATGGCTCCAGGTGGTGGAGTGACCCTCCACCACCTCTGACCCTAAGAGGTCACGTGACTTGTTTGGACTGTTGGGACCTTAATAAGCAAAAGAGGCAAGACACAACCCCCAAGCTTGCCATTTGTGATCCTGTGACCCTCCAGGGGAGAAGTATGCTGCTGCCCCTTCAGCCCAGGCCCAGAATGAATGCAGAGCAGACCTGAACTGAGGGCAAGTCTGGGTGCTGCCTGGCTAGCAGAGCAGACAAGTTCAAATAGCATGCCATTTCACCAAGAAATTCTCCAGTATGCATTTAATCTAGGAATATTTCTCATAGCCACTACACAGAAATCAAGAAAATTTCTTTAATGTCACCTAACAGTCGATATTCAACTTTCCAATTGTCTCTAAGATGTCTTTTTATAATTGCTCTATTCAGTAATAATCCAAATCAGGTTGACAGAATGACTTGATATATTTTATACTGTAGCTGCCTCTTCTCTTTTTATAAGTTTTTAAAAAATATATATATTTTCTTGATTTTTTACAGAGAGGAAAGGAGAGGGATAGAGAGTTAGAAACATTGATGAGAGAGTAACATCAATTAGCTGCCTCTTGCACACCACCTACTGGGGATGTGCCCGCAACCAAGGTACATGCCCTGGACCGAAATCAAACCTGGGACCTTTGAGTCTGCAGGCCAACGCTCTATCCACTGAGCCAAACCGGTTAGGGCTCTTTTTTTAAGCTTTTTATTTACTGAACATATAAGCCATTTTAGAATCTTCTAAATTCTACATCTGGCAGAGAGTCTGGTCATGATATCTTGACATGTCCTCTGACCTTGAATTTCTGTAACCTAGTAGTTAGCTTTAGAGGTTTGCTTTAAACTCAGGTTCAATTCCTCCTTGTGCTGGGCTGTGACCTTCCCATGGGGTCAAAGCACAAGGCAGAACAGAACCTTGGTTGGCCCCTCTCTTGATGATGTGGTTTGGTTGGCAGTAGGTCTAGTGGTCTACTAATCTTCTATAAGTAGAAACTTTACCTTGTCCATGGTCTGAAATATAGTCTCCATAACAAAAGACAAATGCATGCTGGATTCTTTCATTTTTGTTTACTGATGTTTAAAATACTGAGTAGGTTTCTCCTAACAACCTCCAGAGAAGAATGATGTTTCTGTTCTTGTGATTCAGATTCATTATGACTCATGGATCATTATGTATTTGCTGTAATTCAGTCTACTGCAGCCCCTATTTTTTTGATGTTCACAATGTTAAATATCTCTGGCACCCAGAGCCCTTCAAGGTGGCCCATGTGTGATTTTGAAATTACCTCATTAGTCTTGTGAGTTTCCTCTCTTTTAGTGCAATCAGATGTTTCAGGGCCAACTTGTACATTTACTTGTTTGTATAACAAACTACTCCTTCAAGAAACCTGCCCTTTTAGGGTCTAGACTCTGAATGGTAGAGGTGTTCATAACTCCTAGAACTTTTCCCACAAAAATGTACTAGAATACATTTTTTAAAAAAGTAAAACCTGTAGTTCATCCAGACAATGGAACACTGTTCAGTGACAAAAACAAATGAGCCATCGCTCAGCTGGTGTGGTTCAGTGGTTGTGTCAACCCATGAACCAAGAGGTCACGGGTTTGATTCCCGTCAGGGCACATGCCCAGGTTGCAGGCTCAATCCCCAGTAGGGGCCATCCATGCAGGAGACATCTGGTTGATGTTTCTCTCTATCCATCTCCCTTCCTCTCTCTCTAAAAAAAAATTAATAAAAACATTTTTTAAAAAAAAGAAAAAGAAATGAGCCATCAAGCTATGAAGTCACCAAGGAACATGAAGTTTGTAATGTTAAATGACAGAAACCAATCTGAAAAGGCTGCATACTATAGTATTCTATCAGAAAATTACATAATAATTTGGAAAGACTGAAATCACACAAGGTATATCTATAGCCACCATAGAAATAAAAAACAATTAATAAAAAGATATTATGAACGTAGCAAATATTTGAAAATTAAGCAGCACATTCTAAATAACATACAAAGGTCAAGGAACTAAATTTTAAGAGAAATTGGAACTTTTGATAATAAAATGATTTTAAAACAACATATCAGCATCTGTGGGCTACAGCTAAAGCTGAGTTGAGAAAAATATAGAATTGTATTAGAAATGTCTAAAATGAATGATATAAGCTCCTATCTTAAGAAACTAGAGAAAGTAGAGCAAATTAAGTCCCAAGTAAAGAAGACAAATGTGGTAGGCACAGTGATGCTTGTGCCCTAGTCCCTGGGACCTCTTAATATGTGACCTCACCTGGCAAAGGGACTTCGCAGTTGTGATTAAGGTCACAGACCTCAGGACAGGAGATTGTCCCAGATTATTCAGTAGGCCCAGTACAATCACAGGCATACCTTAGAGTGGAGAACCTCTCTGAGCTGGGTTAGAGAAAAAAGGGATGATGAATGGAGAGTCAGAGAGACATGTGGCCTTGCTGAGGTGGGAGGCAGAGGAAGTTGTCATGAGCCGGGGAATATGGGAAACCTCTAGACACTGGAAAAGACAAAGAAGCGATTCTCCCGCTGTATTCCACTCAGTACAACAGCAACCTTCTCAGAGACATCTTTTAGAAACCCCAGATCCAGACTGAACCTTGAGTAAGGGAAGAGCTGAGGGAATAGGGTCCAGCCAACTTAGTGACTCGCATACTCTCGGGCCAGGGAAAGGGGACTGGGGAGAGGGGCAGCCCAATCCTGGCTGAACAGGGCCCACAAAGAATTCATGGTCACTTCTCCTCAACCCACAACCACAATGATGGTGCACATCTCAGTCCAGGGACAGGGCCCTGCATCCCCTGTGAGATTCAATGAGCAGTTTAAACTCTGACCCTCAAGCCCAAGGCCACGATGTGCTCCAGGTAAGGAGGCAGGTTTGAAGATAAAGCTGCTTCCATGAGATGGGTCATCAGAATTACAATTTGAAAAATAGCTTTATTTCTCACTATGCACTATTTCAAACCTTAGAGACACTAAAAGCAATGAGAAACCAGTGTACCTGATATTAAGGATTAATAAATGATAACACTGTTTTATTTGCTTCATCTTATTTTTAAATGAATAAAACACAAAATACTAAAGAACAAGGGCCCAGCAGCCTCTTCTCTGCTCCTGTGCCCCCTAGGCCCTGCCACCAGAAGTGGGCATTGCCTCCTGCACAATCATGGTGCGTGAGCTCTCAACAACATGCTTGTCATACCATGTGTACAGAAAGCCAGCAACAGTGGTGTAACACTGCACATGCCCCACTGCTGCTTACATTCAAGACTTAACAGCACAGATACATGTGGATCTAACTCTTCATTCCACAGGAAGTATATTTATACACACTAGCCCTCACCAAAGACCCCCAGGGGGTTGAAACTATGGGTAGCACTAAACACTGCATATACAAGGTTTTCTCCTGTACACACACACCTATGATAAAGGTTTATTTATAAATTAGGCACAATAAGAGATTAATAATAGTAACTAATAATAAAATAGAATAATAACAATATACTGTAATAAAAGTTACGGGAATGTGTTCTTCCTCTCAACTTTTATATATTTCTCAATCTGCACCTATTTCTGAGTTTGTGTGGCCATCCCTTACTTTCAGTATATGGCTTGGTGTCACCTGTTTCAAGGGATCCCTTGTGAAGTCCTCGTAGAGACTTAATGCTTTTTGGAACAACACATTGTCATCAGCCAGAATACATTTTTGGTTCATGTCTTCTATCCACAAATTAATGCCTTCTTTATCTTAACTAAGCACTTATCACACAGTGGCCGTAATTTCTATAGTTTGAGGTGGGACAGCAAAACTATCATGAGTATCTTTCTCCTTCCTCACAATTTCATGGATAGAAGAGTCATTCTTATCATAAATCTCAGCAACCTTAGCATACAGTCTTTTTTCTTTCCTTATGAAATTGAGACCATTTACCTTTTCACTTAAAGGAAGCACTTTATAGTGTCTCTTTGGCATCTCGGAGTTTTCAGTATCACTGCTCTTATGCTTTGGGGCCATCATAAGTAAAATAAGGGTGACTTGAACACAAACACTTTTATATAGTTGCGATGTAGTTAAGTTTGATAATGCAGACTGCTAATGGACAGAGCATATATACAGCATGGAGATGCAGGACAAAGGGATGATTCACATCCAAGATAGGACGGAGCGGACGATGTAAGATTTCATCATGCTGCTAGAATGGCATGAGATTTAAAACTTATGAGTGATTTATTTCTTGGATTTTCCATTGAATATGTTTGAAACATGGTTGACTGTGGTAACCACGGGTAACTGAAACAGTGGAAAGTGAAACCATGGATGGGGGTAGAAGGGAGGCTGCTGTATCTAGTCTCATGTAAACTTGGCATTTCTGAATATTTGCACAGGAACTTGCTCAGATATATCTCCTTGTACACATGTGCCTGGTTTTTCTCATGTTTATTACGAGGAGTGGGAATTCTGGTTCCTGGGGACATGGCAGTCCTCCATTTCCCTGGACACTGCCAGTCTGCTCTCCCACGTGGAAGCCACCGTCTGGCTACCTCCCCTCCACCCCACCCAGCAGCATCTGAGGGCGCTCCAGCATGCTAGTCAGCCTTCCATAACCTCAACCAATGTTTGACAGTGAAGTTTATGAAGTGGCCCCTCCCTGTCCTACTTCCCATTCCTGGAGCTGAGGGGTGCTGGTGGGGCTGAGGGAGGCTGGGGCCCTCAGTGGATTCTGACCAGGCATTTCCTCCTCCATGGCTCTGGTGCATTCTCTGCCTCATTTTCTTTCTAGAACAACTTTTCCTTTGTCTTCCTGATCTGTAGCCTTCTTTGCATATTCTGCATGCAGGCTGAGCCCCCGAGTGCATGAAGAGGTGCTCAGAGAACATAAAAGACCCTGGGCTATTCTGGGACGCAGTGAGGGGAGGGGAGGCAACCAAACAGGGCTGGAGAGCTGGTGGGGCTCTGCAGGAGGACAGGAGCAGGTTCCAGAGTCAGGTTCCTGCTGTGTAACCAAGAAAACACTGTGGGAGGACTGATGGGAGAGAGGTTCCCACATCTACATCCCTGCAATCAGAAGGCCCAGGAGAACAGGCAGAATAACTGAACTTTCAGACACTACACCATTTAATGGTGACAAGAAAAAAAATGTCCGTGGAGTCAGAAAAGGAACATTCCCAAGGGCAGAGAAAGTTGAGCTGAGGTGGCAGTAGCCACAGAAAGAGGTTTTTCAGAAAGGAACACAAGAATAGTCAATAATTCATTGACTTTAAAAATTGGCAGGTCATACATAAGTTGTGTGCACACCCTCGAGGCAGGGAGGAAATGAAAGGCTGGCCAAATGTGGACTAGACAGGCTGCAGCTCAAAGTTTTTTTCCAAAAATGCAGGCCAGGCAGTTAAAGATAACTATGACTGTAGATACTTAAAAAGGGTGACATTAAAGTTATTTGTGATAATGTGATTCTCTACATAATACATCCTGACTTATGAGACTCAACAGGACATAGTTTACTAATGGCAGATTAACTAAAGATGAAAAAATAAACATTTTTACTATCCTATCTAATAAAGAGGGAATATGCTAATTGACCTTCATGCTGTCACAAAGATGGTGGTGCCCACAGCCAATAAGAAGGGAATATGCTGATTGACTGCCCCGCCCTCAAAGATGGTGGTGCCCACAGCCACAAGATGGCCGGCAGGGGAGGGCAGTTGTGGGCAATCAGGCTGGCAGGGGGAGGGCAGTTAGGGGCAACCAGGCTGGCAAGAGAGGGCAGTTGGGGGCGACCAGGCTGGCAGGGGAGTGGTTAGGGGTGGATCAGGCTTGCAGGCAGAAGTGATTGGGGCAATCAAGCAGACGAGCAGTTGGGAGCCAGCAGTCCTGGATTGTGAGAAGGATGTCTGACTGCCGGTTTAGGCCCGATCGCATAGGATTGGGCCTAAACTGGCAGTTGGACACCCCCCAAGGGATCCCAGATTGGAGAGGGTGCAGGCTGGGCTGAGGGACACCCCCACCTCCAGTGCACAAATTTCATATACCGGGCCTCTAGTGTGTAATAATTACAATAGAAATAAAAACTATAAAATGATCAGGAATAACTTGAATAAAGATAGTGTAAGGCCTATACCAGAAGACTATAAAACTTCACTGGATGGAACATGGGCAGACAACCCTGGCATATCTCTGAATTGGAAGACCCTTCCTCCCAAAATAAATGAATAATTTTAATGGGAGGCCAACCAAAATCCAACTTGGCTTTTAGAGGGACTCTAATGCTCATTTGAAAGTACAGAGGAGTTAAAGAGAGTTTGGGGAGGGGGGATAGTATGGGTTATAACATGACTTTTTTATAGAAACAGAAAAATAGCCATGAGATGGAATGTATCCAAACACTCTAAAAGGGCAAGAACAAACTAAGTTATTGTGATAAAGGTGGCACTTCTCGTCAGTAGGAAAATTTTGATTAATTATAAAATATCTCTGAGATGACCAGCTAGTTCTTTAAAAGCAAAACATAACAAGTCACAGTCATCACTTGGCTTTGTGATCTATCTCCCAGCCCCATTTGCACTCCTCTGTGCTGCTGGGGCTGAGTCTGCAAACAGCACCTCCAAGGTTTACCTGGGTTTTGTTTCTCTACTGCTGAACAAGTTTCCGAGACTTAGGGCTTAAACAGCAGGCACTTACCACTTCACAGCCCTGAAGGGAGAAGGTCTGGACAGGATAGTTGGTTCTCTAGGGGAAAGGCTCACATGTGCAGGAGTCAGTGGGCTGGTTCCCACCTGGAGCTGGGGCCTCTTTCTGGTTGCTTAGGTTGAAGTGAGGTTGAGAGCAGCTCCCCACAGCTACAGAACTGATGTCAATTTCCTCAAAGTTGGTCAGCTCCCAGAGGCTGCCTGCATTCCCTGCAGCGTGGCCCTCATCTGGAATCTTATTGTGCTTCCAATCTCAGGCTTCCTCCATCGCTGACTTCTCACCCAGACTTAAAGGGCTCATGTGACTAGATCAGGCACCCAAATTACCTGTCTTCTTATTCAGTCAGCTGACTAGTAGTCTTAATTACATCTACAAAATCCCTTTGCCAGACCACACAACATAATCGGGGGACTATGTCCCATGTCCCACTCTCTCTCATGGGGAAATCAAGCAAGACTTGCACACCAGGTGAAAATCTTGGAGGCCATCCTACATTTACACCCACCATACCTCAAAGGCTGGCTTTCTGTCAGGTTCTCCAGCAGGAGGTCCTGGAGGGAGGATTGGAGGCAGGAGGGCAGACAGGTTCCTTCTGAGAGAGAGCCTTGGCAGAGGCAGCTCCTTTTCTAAAACTCAGCCCTTTCAGCATCTCCACTAGCTCTAGAACTGGGACAGCTTCCCAAGGAGGCATTGTGACTCCCAGCTGGTGGCCCTAGCCCTGGGGGGCTGCTCTGCAGAGACCACTGGGCTAATCCTCATGACTCAGCAGCTCTCAGCCTCAGCTCCTCATTCTAAATAGGGACGAGAATACACCTACCTTTCAGCTTTTCTAAAAGTACTCTGTAATTTGCAAAGTGCTATACAGATGGAGAATTTTAAGCCTTATTTTCCCAGGATGATTCTAGAGTATGAATAGGAGATAAAAGGAAGGAGCAAAGTAAGGAATTCATTTTCTGTATTATTTATGAAGATGTCCAGGTCCAGACAATGCCAAGGTCTAACTATTTGCTGGTGGGGCTGGGAAGAAAGGAAGACCTATGCCACATGCTCTGGGGAGGACACATCTCCTGACCCTTCCCGTACGCAGGGCCAGGAGCCTACATCTAGCTCAGGTCTTCCCCACAGAAATGCCCTTACTCACTAGAGTGGGAGATAAGGGGGGAGGCAGGCAGCATTGTCTTCAAGGTCTTCAGCTCAGCTTTAGCCCCTTCTGTATGTCCTTTTCCAGGTGCTGCCCCAAGAGGCTCCAAGCACCCAATCCAGAAAGCCTCGCATGGCTGGGAAGCAGCAAGATGAGTGAGGGCATCAGGGTTCTCCACTCACAATGGGAATTGACTGGGGAGTCTGACTTTGGCTTCCTCTCAAAGACTAGCTCTGGGCAGGAAGGTGAAGTAGGGTGGAGAGGGGCTTCTGGGACCAGCCACAACCCCAGTCACACACAGAGAGCTCCCAGAGGTCCTGAGGCACTCCCCTGCCATAGGCACAGGCTCATAATGAAATAGCCTGGGTACATCCACAAAGCCACAACTGAGAGAATGTGATCCAGCCTGCCACAACCAGAGATGGACGGCTCACTTCATCCTTTCCTCTGCGGACACCTGGATACCAGGTACATCAGCCCAAGAGATTTGGGAGTGAAACTCGAAGTCAGGCACACTGAGTGCCAGATTGTATGGCCCCCACAATCTTGGCCTCATCTGGGTCATCAAACATCTTGGAAAAAGGCGATGGCAACCGGCACCTTGCTCTCTGCACTGCTAGGATGAAATCAGCCAGGCTTCTCAGGCAGAACCCACAGGAGTCCTGGGAACAGTGTCACTCTACTTCTACCCAGGAAAGGAGCAACAAAAATGACTATTGGCCAAACTGTTCTAAGGGGTAAATAATATAATAAAACCATTAACAATGAGTACATTTTAAAAAATCATAAGCAAAATTAAAAATAAGATTATGGCTAGCACATAAGCAAAAAATACTGAACCCACTTGCAAGGTCACCACACCCAGAAGAAAGGGGGGGCTCTGTCTGCTCAGAGACTCCTAGCTTTCCTTTAGCTGCAAAAAGTGACCAGAGGAACTGTTTGCACAGAAATACAGCCTCATAGGCAGGACCAGCTTACAAAGGAAAGAAAAATACAATTCAGACTCAGCCTCCATTTTGAAGGGGCTTTGCAATAGATTTTCAATTACTGTCTCCTTGAAACTAAAAGATTGGAACAGAAGTTCTCATAACAAAGTAAAGATTTTTTTTATTTCAAATTATAACTCTGTCCAATACAAATTAAAGGTTTTAATCTTTATTGAAAAGAAGAAAAATAGTTATAAAGAACTCATAGGAATTCAAAAGAAATATATGAGTATCAATTAAAAGTGGGGAAAAACCTAGCCTATCCTAGATACGTGAGGAGGGCACACCCAGTGTCCCTGTGATTGGCAGCCCTGGCACCTCCAGACCTTCACCCACTATATTCTCATGCCTCCACCTGGTACCCAGAAGCCCTAGCCTAAGTTCTTTGGCTCCCACCTTCCTGCAGGCCTCTACTCCCTCTGAAGCCAGGGGGACATTCCAAGAGCACAAACTGGTCTGCCTGCTTATAAGCCCCAGGCTTTTGGGTATCCAGGAGAAAGTGTAAGTCCCCCAGCCAGGAGGCCCTGCCCCTCAAACCTCCCCACATCATTCATACTCCATATCCCCTCCCCTCACCCTACTGACCCCACCCTCAAGGGTCTGGGCCATCACAGCCCTGAGCTCTCGCAGCCCAGGAGGCACTACAGGCTGGTAAATGTGATTATCTTTCATGACTGTTAAGCCAGGAAGAGACAAGGAAGGGAGGTTAGGCCATCAGAGCTGTTTTATGTTTTGAAAGATTATCCCAACTATAGATGACAGGACCTTGCCTCTGATGAGGCTTTGCCACTGGCTGGAATGCCTCAGGCCCTAGTCCATCTGCAAGACTGGACAGAAAGGACCCCTTGGTGGAGTCCTGTAAGGAGGAACAGAGCAGTGAGAGCTAAGCAGCTGTATACCCCTACTAGGAGGCACCCCAAGACAAGGAGCTTCCTTTAGCCACCCAGCTGAGCGGCCACAGTAGGTTTATGAAGAGGTCCTTGAGTAATAGGAGGGAAGCTTGCAGAGGGATGGTCAGTACCACAGGGCAACTAACTAGCCAACTCAGTAATGTCATTAAGAGACACTGGAGGGACATATACCATGAGAATTACAAAGATGATTTGTTTTTATATTATAATTTAAATTTTGGTAGATCACAGACAATAATATGGATTTGAATCTTTACTTGCTGTTTTGCTATTTCCCTGCTATGTTATCTGACTGGCATAAGTCAAACATTTGCTAAAGTGATAATCAGCAGATGCAGTGAGGGGCCCTGATTAGCAAACACTGTTCAGAATTCCTTCTAAAGTAAAAAGTAGTCCAAAGCAGAAGCTGTGCAAGAAGCACATAACAGTGAGATAAAAGGTATGGTTTTCAAGTCAGACAAGGGAATAAAATGGAGTGAGCAGCACAGTGCCAGATGTGAGTCATTCCCTGTGAAATCTGGAGAAGAGCGGATACATTGAGGAGGTATTGTGTTGTTTGTGTGTGATCCTGACTGGGCTGATTCCCTTTTCCCATGTCATCTCTTTTCACATCGAGGGGTCACTGCAGCCAGCAGGTGGGCTGGCCTGGGCCACCAGCTGTCCTCAGAGATGGCAGCCTGCTTTGTGGGGGAGCTGGTAAGGTCAAGCCAGGAGCTGGAGCAGCACAAGGACTCACACAGGTTGAACATCACAAATATATCAGTCCATACAGCTCTCCTCCACAGTTAGGTCCAGGATGAGACTTCTGCAGGCAGGCATCACAGAAAGAAGATGATGACCATGCCATGGGCAGAGCTGGAGAGCATTCCAGGATCAGGCAAGTGGGCATGGCAACAAGAATGGACCAAGTCTGAGTTCAGATGTCCTATTTCCCGGAAGGACACCAGGGTAGGCAGTAGAGGGATACCAGAGCCTGGATAGGTGAGGGCATGGTGGAAATAAAGGCTCTGTGTTCCCTCCCTTCACCCTGTTGACCCTATCCTCAGGGAGAAGGCAAGATTCCCTCCTGGGCACTGACCTATGAGCAAGGCTATATGGGAGGACACAGCTATATGAATGGCAGTGCAGGTGCTGAGCCTAAGGACACAGTGCAGATGACCAGTTGATGACCATGATGGCCAGCAGCCAGGGTGAGAGGCAGCCTGTGGCTGGAGTAGAGGCCTGGTGATGAGGGGGCTTCAAGGTCAAGTTCAAGTCCACATTTTGATGTGCCTTTGCCAGTGAGGTCACACCTGAGGCCTGTCTCGGGAACATCAGTGCTACCAACATTCCTGGTGCATCACCCACTTCATGCTTGGGCAGCTGAAGTCACAGTTTCCTTGGTTTTCCTTTGCCACAGCCTCTATCTATGAAAAGAGACATTGTCTCAGCTTCACAGAGACCTGGTCTGAGGTCACTGCTGGGACATGGTCCAACAGGCTTGAAGCCCACAGACCAGTTCCTGTGCTCTGTTTTTCATGGCTGTGAGGCACAGCTCCCGGGGATGTCGGCTTTGCTGAGCCCATCTCTCTTTGCCATTGGCCCTCTGACCTCCTCACTGCTTCTGACTGCATGTGAACCATGAATCCACAGAGAACTGTGGCACCATGTTCAGTTTATACTTCACACTGAAGAAAAGTAGCCACAGTGACAGTATGAGGTGCTGCAACAGGAAAGGCTACCTGAGATGCCAACCTGGGCAGAGAGCTCAGTGCCAACTGCCCTTCTGGGCCTCCTGCACTCAAAACCCAACGTCACTTCAAAATCGTCTCGTCAGATTTTTAAAATTATATTCCAAGGTATTTATTTAATTAAAATTCCAATTTAAGGAAAATAATGAAGAACAAAAACAAAAAGCCTGGTTCTAGCAACCCTGGCTCACCTTAAAGTCCCCATTCAGAACATCCAAGTGTCACCACGTCCTCCCAAAGTCTCCCAGGACGTCTGTCTAGAGGAGAAGGACCATCACATTTTCCACTGAGGAATTCATTGTACTTATTTATTTGGACAACTTTTTATTGTGACATATCTTGAGAAAAGTTGTATGAGTATTACAGAGAATGTCTATGTATACTTAATTGTTCCTTCAACTGTTCACATTTAGGCTCACTTATTTGCCATTCATTCATTCATTCATTCATTCATTCATTGGTTCACCCTATTGATCTGCAATTTCTAGGAGTGATTAGCAGACAGCATGCTCCTTGACTCCAGATACTTTAGTGTTTTCTTCCTAAAAACAAAGACAACCAGATTTATTTTTAAAGTATAATTATCGAAACCAGAACATAGCACATTGATGCAATACTATTACCTAATTCCCTGGCCATCCAGTCACAGTGCCCCATCAACAGACACACACTAACTTCATTTGAGCCCATTATAAACATAACAGAAGAGGGCATTCTAGAACCATGATATTAGAAATGCTATTATCAACTATGCCTTCCAAGAATTTCAGGAAAATGAATTTTCATGTGAGGTCAAACTCCATGCAAGGTTATTTTTTTAAAGACAAAAGAAAATTAGAAACAAAATAGCACCCCTACTGACAATAAACATACACCATAAAAACATGAATACAAAAAGAGAAAAACCATAATCTAATACCTTTAAATTGATTAAAAGACATTAAGATAATAAAGCAAGAGATTAAAAAAAAAGACAAATCAGAATTAGAAAACCTCAAGAATGAGTTCATAGAACTCAGGAAAGAATCTAGAGCAAAAGAAAAATATTTCAAAAATCAAGATGAAATTCAAAGACACAAGATGACATAAGCAGGGAGGAGGTGGGGGAAGGGCAAGGGAAAAAAAATGGAGATCTATCATCTGTTGTAATACTTATCTATCACTTGTTGTAATACTTTAAGCAATGAAATAAAAAAAAATAAAAATAAAAAAAAACTTTTAAAAATAAAGAAAACAAAGCAATGAGAATTCATGAGACATGGAGAAGACAGAAAGAGCAGACACAGAAAGAGGACTAGTAGGCCGGTGACCTCCAAACCACAGCTCAGCCGATTCTTAAATTAAAAACATATTTAAGACTAAATGTTTGCCCGGTAGATGTTGTTCAGTGGTTGAGCATCAACTTATGAACCAGGAAGTGATGGTTCAATTCCCAATCAGGGCACATGCCCAGGTTTTGGACTTGATTCCCAGTGTGGGGTGTGCAGGAGGAAGCCGATTACTGATTCTCTCTTCATCATTGATTTTTGTCTCTCTGCCTTCCTCTCTGAAATAAATTAAACAGAGATTTGAAAAAAAAAAAAAACACTTTGTTTTATTCCATCTGCTAACACTGTGTTTATAGTTTACATATCTGTCTTCGGAAGGTAGAGTTACCTATAGATCACTTTAGGATTACTTGCACAATTTTTGTGTCCAAATACTGCTGATCTCATAAACTGATTGGTGGAGCTTTGAGTCTTCTCTGTACTCTGAAATAACGTACACACCTTAAAAATATCATTTCCTTTAAGACTGAGTCTGGAGAGTGCAGATCTCTGAACACAGGTTCAGTCACTCCCACAGTGATGGATTATTCAGACTTTCTACATTATATTGAAATAATTTGGTTTGCATTTTTATAGAAAATTACTCATTTCATCTAGATGTTATAGTTCATTTGCATAGAGTTGTAAATAGCAATTGCTGAAAGTTTTTAAAAATTATTTATTGTTTAAAGTATTACATATAGCATTAGATACGTCTCCTTTTTCCCCATTGCCCTCTCCCCAGCCACCCCCACCCACCAGCACATGCCCTCACTCCCCTTCTGTCTGTGTCCTTTGGTTATGCATATATGCATGCATACAAGTCCTTTGGTTGGTCTGTTAGTCACTCCCACCCCCACTTTCCCTCTGAAGTTTGATGGTCTGTCTGATGCTTCTCTGTCTCTGAATCCATTTTTGTTCATCAGTATATGTTGTTCATTATATTCCACAAATGGAATATATTCCATTATATTCCACAAATAGAGATCATGTGATATTTATCTTTCTTTGATTGACTTATTTTGCTTAGCATGATGCTCTCCAGGTCCATCCATGCTATTGTGAATGGTTGGAGTTCTTTCTTTTTTACAGCAGTATAGTATTTGGTTGTGTAGATGTACCACAGTTTAAAAAAATATATATTTTATTGATTTTTTTTTTTTACAGAGAGGAAGGGAGAGGAATAGAGAATCAGAACATCAATGAGAGAGAAACATTGGTCAGCTGCCTCCTGCACACTCCCTACTGGGGATGTGCCTGCAACCAAGGTACATGCCCTTGACCGGAATCAAACCTGGGACCCTTGAGTCCACAGGCTGACGCTCTATCCACTGAGCAAAATTGGCCAGGGCAGCACAGTCTTTTAATCTACTCATCTGTTGATGGGCACTTAGACTGTTTCCAAATCTTAGCTCTTGTAAATTGTGTTGCTATGAACATAGGGATACATATGTCCTTTCTGATTGGTGTTTCTGATTTCATAGGATATAATCCTAGAAGTGGGATTACTGGGTCAAATGGGAGTTTCATTTTTATTTTTTTGAGGAAAACAATATGCTGTACCAGTCTGCATTCCCAGCAGCAGTATATGAGGGTTCCTATTTCTCCACATTTGTCGTTTGTCAATTTGTTGATGATAGCCATTCTGACAAGTGTGAAATGGTATCTCTTTGTCATTTTGATTTGCATCTCTTGGATGATTAGTGACTTTAATCATGTTTTCATATGTCTCTTGGCCTTCTGTATATCCACCTTTGAAAAGTATCTATTTAAGTCCTTTGCCCATTTTGTAATTGGATTATCTTCTTTTTTTTAAAGATGTATGTGTTCCCTATACATTTTGGAGATTAGGCCCTTATCGGATATAACATTGGCAAATATATTCTCCCATACAGTAGGCTTTCTTGTTGTTTTGTTGATGGTTTCTTTTGCTTTGCAGAAACTGTTTATTTTGATGTAGTCCTATTTGTTTATTTTCTCCTTACTTTCCACTGCCCTAAGAGATGTATTGGTAAAGATGTTGCTACAACATATGTCTGATATTTTGCTGCCTGTGATTCTTCTAAGATTTTTATGGTTACCCATGTTACATTTAATTCCTTTGTCCCTTTTGAGTTTATTTTACTGTATGGTGTAAGTTGGTGGTCTAGTTTCATTTTTTTGACATATCTGTCCAATTTTCCCAACACTATTTATTGAAGAGACTGTCTTAACTCCATTGTATGATCTTGCCTTCCTTTGTCAAATATTAGTTGAGCATAAAGGCTTGGGTCGATTTCTGGGTTCTCTATTCTGTTCCATTGGTCTATATGTCTATTCTTGTGCCAGTATCAGGCAGTTTGAGAACAGTAGCTTTGTAATATAGCTTGATATCTGGTATTGTGATCCCTCCAACATTGTTCTTTCTCAGGATTGCTGCAGCTATTTGGGATCTTTTTTTTTTTATTCCATATGAATTTTTGGAGAGTTTGTTCTAGGTCTGTGAAATGTGCCATTGGTATTTTAATGGGGATTGCATTAAATCTATAGATTGCTTTGGGTAATATGGACATTTAATAATGTTGATTCTACCAATTCATGAAAGTGGTATATTCTTCCATTTGTTTATGTCTTCCTCTATCTTTTTTTTCAACGTCCTGTAGTTTTCTGAGTACGGGTCTTTTACTTCCTTAGTTAAGTTTATTCCTAGGTATCTTAATTTTTTGGTGTGATGGTAAATGGGTAAAAGTTTTTTTGTTTGTTTCTCTTTCTGTGAGTTCATTATTGGTGTATAAAAAAGCCATAGATTTCTGGGTGTTAATGTTGTATCCTGCCACATTGCCAAATTCATTTATTAAATCTAGCAGTTTTTTGATGGAGACTTTAGGGTTTTCTATATACAATGTCATGTCATCTGCAAATAATGACAGTTTTACTTCTTCTTTTCCAATTTGGATGCCCTTTATTTCTTCTTCTTATCTGATCACTATGACTAGCACTTCCAGTACTGTGTTGAACAGGAGTGCTGAGAGTGGGCATCCCTGTCTTGTTCCTGTTCTCAGGGGAAATGGTTTTGGGTTTTACCCATTGAGTATGATGTTGGCTCTAGGTTTGTCATATAAGGCTTTTATTATATTGAGGTATGATCTTTCTATTCCCACTTTGCTGAGAGTTTTTAATCAAGAAAGGGTGTTGGATTTTGTCAAATGCTTTTTTCTGCATTAATTGATATGATTATGTGATTTTTATCTCTCAATTTGTTTATCTGATGTATCACATTTATTGATTTGTAGATATTGTGCCATCCTTGAATCCCCAGAATAAATCCCACTTGGTCATGGTGTATGATCTCTCTAATGTAATGCTGGATCCGATTTGCTAGGATTTTGTTGAGGATTTTAGTATATAAGCTTATCAGAGATATTGGCCTCTAATTCTCTTTTTCTTTTTTTAGTATCTTTATCTGGTTTTAGGATTAAGGTAATGCTGGCTTCATAGAAAGAGTTTAGAAGTGCCCCTTCCACTTCAATTATTTGGAATAGTCTGAGGAAGATAGATTTTGTTTTTCTTTGAATGTTTGGTAAAACTTCCCTGTGAAGCCATCTGGTCCACGGTGTTTGTTTGCTGGAAATTTTTGATTACTGCTTCAATTTCTTCATAGTTATTGGCCTATTCAGATTTTTTTAATCTTCCTGATTGAGTTTTGGAAGCTCGTATTTTTCTAGGAATATGTCCATTTCTTCTAGGTTGACCAGTTTTTTGGAATAGAGTTGCTCATAGTATTTTTTTTTACAATCCTTTGTATTTCCATGGGGTCTATTATTTTGCCTCTTTATTTCTGATTTTGTTTATTTGGTTCCTCTCTCTTTGCTTCTTGGTGAGCCTGTCTAGAGGTTCTTCCATCATATTTATTCTTTCAAAGAACCAGCTCTTGGTTTCATTAATATTTTGTAATTTTTAATATTTTTGGTCTCTATGTCATTTATTTCTCCTCTGAACTTTATTATTTCCTTCCTTCTGCTCACTCTGTGCTTTTCTTGTTGCTCTCTTTCTAATTCTTTAAGTTGTAGAGTTATATGATTTAATACCAGTTTTTTGAGGTAGGCCTGTAATGCTATGAACTCTGTCTCAGGACTCCTTTCACTGTGTCCCATAGATTTTGGATTGTTACGTTTTCATTGTCATTTGTTTCTGGGATGTTTTTTATTTCTTCTTTGATCTCTTTGGTAACCCAATTATCATTGTTTAATAACATGCTGTTTAGCCTCCAAGTATTTAAATTTTGTGATTATTTTTACTGTAGTTTATTTCTAACATCATGCCATTGTAATCTGAGAAGATGCTTGATATGATTTCAGTCTTCTTGAATTTGAAGAGACTTTGCCTGTGTCCCAATATGTGTGGTCTATCTTTGAAAATGTCCCACATGCAGTTGAGAAGAGTGTATATTCTGCATCTTTGGGGTGAAATGTTCTGAAGAACCTATTGTATTCTATAAGTGTCTGTAGATGCAAGTGGCAGACCTTCCCCACATGCCACTTGCCTCTATAAAAAAATGTTTTAAGTGGCAGCCCTGACCAACTTTAAAATCATTTTTTGTGAGAATTTTCAGATGAAAATATTCAAGAACACCTGAATTGTGAGTAATATATTTATTTTTATAAATTGATTATTGAAAATTGTTTTTGAAAATTAAATTCAAAATATCGTGGCATGTGGGCATGGTTTATTTGGACATGTGGCAGTTAACTGGTTAAGTCCATCTGATCTAATGAGTCATTTAGGATTGCTGTTTCTTTTCTAATTTTTCTGTCTATAGGATTTAGTCATTGATATTAATGGGGTATTAAAGTCACCTACTATGATTGTATTGCTGTTGATCTCTCCCTTGATATCTTCCAGAAGTTTTTTATGTATTTGGGTGCTCCTGCATTGGGTGCATGTAAGTTTGCCAGAGTTATATCCTCTTATTTTATCAAACCCTTTAATATTATGAAGTGGCCTTCTTTATATCTTGTTATGGCCTTCACTTTGAGATGTATTTTGTCAGATAAAAATATTGCTACCCCAGCTTTTTTTTTTTCATTTCCATTTGCCTGAAAAATATTTTTTTATCCTTCACTTTCAGTCTGTGTGAATTTCTTATTCCGAGGTATGTCTCTTGTAGACAGCATATATATATAGGTCATGTTTTCTTATCCATTCATCTACTCTATGTCTTTTGATTGGAGCATTTAGTCCATTTATGTTTAAGGTTATTATTTATAGGTACTTGTTTATAGCCATTTTTTATTTTTTATGCCTGTGTTCCTTCCCTTTCTATTTCTTCTTTTACAACAGTCCCTTTAGCATTTCTTGCATTGCTGGCTTGGTAGTGATAAGCTTCCTTAACCTTTCTTGTCTGCAAAGCTCCTAATTTCCCCTTCAATTTTGAATGATAGCCTTGCTAGATAGAGTATTCTTGGATTTGGTCCCTTGCTTTGCATCACTTTGTATACTTCTTTTCATTCCCTTCTGGCCTGATGTGTTTCTGTTGAGAAATCGTTTGATAATTTAATGGGAGATCCTTTGTAGTTAACTCTCTGTTTCTCTCTTAGTCTTTAAGATTTTCTTTTTGTCATTAATATTTGCCATTGTACTTTTAACGTGTCTTGGTGTGAGTCTTTTTGGGTTCATATTGTTTGGGACTCTCTGTGCTTGTGTGACTTTTTCTTCCCCAAGTCAGGGCAGTTTTCTGTCATTATTTCTTCAGATAGGTTTTCTAATCCATGCTGCTCTTCTTGTCATTCTGGCACCCCTATTGTATGTATGTTACTTTGTTTCATGTTGTCCCAAAGCTCCCTTAGGCTCTCCTCCTGCTTTTTAATTTTTTTCTACAATTGCTGTTCAGATTGAGTATGTTATGCCCTATCTTCTAACTCTGCCCTATCTTCTAACTCACTAATTTGGTCCTCTACTTCTTCTAGTCTATTGTTGAAACTTTCCATTGTGTTTTCTATTGTAGCTATATCCTTCTTGATTTCCTCCTGATTCTTACATAAGTTATTGATTTTCTCACCCATTTGGTTTATGAAGTGCATGACCAGTACTCTGAATTCTTTTTCTGACATATTGCATGCCTCCATTTCATTTAGTTCCTTTTCCTGACAATGCATCTTTTTCTTTCCTTTGGATGTTGTTCTTTGTCTCCTCATTTTTAAAAAAATGTATTTTATTAATTTTTTTACAGAGAGGAGGGAGAGAGTTAGAAACATCAATTAGAGAGAAACATTGATCAGCTGCCTCCTGCATACTCCCCACTGGGGATGTGCCCGCAACCAAGGTACATGCCCTTGACCGGAATTGAACCTGGGACCCCTCAGTCCACAAGCTGATGCTCTATCCACTGAGCTAAACCAGTCAGGACTGTCTCCTCATTTTTGCTATCACCAAAGGGTCCAGGCTCTGAGTTGCGTGGGGCCTGTGACTGAAGCGGAGGGCTTGGTGGGAGGGTTGCATACTGCAAGAGTCAATGGAGGGCCCAGGCTGCAGGACATGGCTCGTGTTTGCGGTGGTGGGTCGGTGGGAGTGTCGCTTGCCCCAAGAGTCATAGGAAAGCCCAGATGTTGAAGCATGCAGGGCCTATGTTGCTGTGGCAGGTTGGCAGGAGCGTCGCATGCCCCATGAGTCACAGGAGAGCCCAAGCACTGGGACACAGGGCCTGTGCTATGGCATTGGGTAGTTGGGAGTGTTGTGTACTCCAGGACTCACAGGAGCCTGTGGTGTCCATGGGTCTGCAGGTGCAGTAGCAGGTCTTTGGCTGAGTGGCTGTAGGGTCCTGGATAGTTGTGAGGGTGGGTTCCTAGTCACAGCAGCTCTCCCCTTCAAGATGGGATGGTTTTCTGTGCCAGTGCTGGCTGCCTGGGAATGCTTGCATCTGTAGTGGGGGCTCCCCATTTAAGAGAGCTCTATCTGCCAGTTCCCAAAAGTCCTGCAGGATCTAACTGTCCCTCACTCACACACACATACACACCACACAGGTCCACACACTCCCGTTTCACTCTCTCATTCACTCATACTCTCTCCCTCACTGCCCTCCTGCCGCCTGCTATCTTGACTCCTGGCTGTCTGAAAGTTTTAACAGCAACCACATCTGTAGTTATAACTACTTTCTGGTTACCCAAGTTTTATGTTTTGCTTTTCCCCCCTTGCTGACAGTATGGTTCTCTTCCAGAATTTATTGCACCAAGTTTTCAGGTTCTACTGTATTTATCTCTACTTTGTCTTAAATTATTTTGTAATTCTTTCTCTAACATTTAAAGTCACCAGGTAGTTCATTTATTTTAAATGTTTCTAATTTTCTGACACTTTCTCCTAAGAACTGTTTTGGCAACATCCTTCATGTTTTGATATGCAGTGTTATCTCATTTTCATTACTTTCTAAACAGGTTATGCTTTATGTAAAAGCACTCCAAAATCTTTATGTATATAATGGAGTCTGGGTTATTTTTGAATATGGCTTTGTTGTAAATTTCCACTTATATTGTACTTAATGACTTCTGCTATTGAAAAATAAAATTTCTTTAAAATCAAATACATGGTAAATATATATATTTTAAAACCCCTTTAAAAAAACATGATGAATAGTCCTGGTGTACTTGACAAAAAGGAAGGAGGGAGGGAGGGACAGGGAAGGAAGAAAGGCAAAAGGAAATAATATTCTGTATTTGGAACAGAGTTTGTTAAGAATGCTATTCAAATCATAACTATGTTTTTTTATCTTCTTGATTTTTTTAAATTAAAGTTTCCCATTATGGTACTGGATTTGTCTACTTTTTGTTCTACAAGTTCATCATAAATTTTGTAGCTATGTAATTATCTACATAAAAGATCATGAATATCATCTCTTCTTAGAGATTTATTATTTTCAAAATGAAGTATCTTTATCCCATTTAGTACTTTTCATCTTTTTCTTAAAAATGATGTTTGTGCTGCTTTCCAGTGATTAGCACTTACTTAGTACACTTCCCATGAATACATTTTGTTTCTGTGTCATTTTTTTTCAATTTTTTTCCTTTATTGGTTAGGATATTACAATGTGGTCATATCCCCCAATGTCCTCTCATCCCCCCACTCCTGCCCTCACCCTCACCCTCACCCTGTTGTCCACGTCCATTGCTTATGCTTATATGCATGCATACAAGTCCTTTGGTGGATCTCTTCCCCTCACCCTCACCCTCCCCTACCTTACCTCTGAGTTTTGAGCATCTGATCAATGCTTCTCTGTTGCTAGATCTGTTTTTGTTCATTGGTTTATGTTGTTCATTATAATCCACAAATGAGTGAGAGCATGTGATATTTATCTTTCTTTGACTGACTTATTTCACTTAGCATAATGCTCTCCAGTTCCATCCATGCTGTTGCAAATGGTAGGAGTTCCTTCCTTTTCACAGCAGCATAGTATTCCATTGTGTAGATGTACCACAGTTTTTTAATCCACTCATCTGCTGATGGGCACTTAGGCTGATTCCAAATCTTAGCTATGGAAAATTGTGCTGTTATGAACAGAGGGGTGCATATATCCTTTCTGATTGGTGTTTCTGGTTTCTTAGAATATATTCCTAGAAGTGGGATCACTGGTCAAATGGAAGTTCCATTTTCGTTTTTTGAGTAAACTCCATACTGTTCTCCATAGTGGCTGCACCAGTCTGCATTCCCACCAGCAGCAAATCATTTGTTGATTTGTTGATGATAGCCATTCTGACAGGTGTGAGATGGTACCTCATTGTTGTTTTGATTTGCATCTCTCGGATGAGTAGTGACTTTGAGCATGTTTTCATATGTCTCTCAGCCGTATTTATGCCCTCTTTTGAAAAGTATCTATTTAGGCCCATTGCCCATTTTTTGATTGGGTTGTTTATCTTCCTTTTGTTAAGTTGTATGAGTTCCCTGTAAATGTTGGAGATTAGGCTCTTATCAGAGATATCATTGGCAAATATGTTCTCCCATACAGTGGGCTTTCTTGTTGTTTTGTTGATAGTTTCTTTTGCTGTGCAGAAGATTCTTATTTTGATATAGTTCCATTTGTTTATTTTCCCTTTAGTTTCCATTGCCCTAGGAGCTGTGTTAGTGAAGAAATTCTTTTGGCATATGTCTGAGATTTTGCTACCTGTGGATTCCTCTAGTATTTTTATGGTTTCCTGTCTTACATTTAACTCCTTTATCCATTTTGACTTTATTTTTGTGTATGGTGTGAGTTGGTGGTCTAGTTTTATTTTTTTGCATGTGTCTGACCAAATTTCCCGGCATCATTCATTGAAGAGACTGTCTTGGCTCCATTGTATGGTCTTTCCTCCTTTATCAAATATTAATTGAGCATAGTGGTTTGAGTCAATTTCTGGGCTCTCTGTTCTATTCCATTCATCTATATGTCTGTTCTTGTGCCAGTACCAGGCAGTTTTGAGAACAGTGGCTTTGTAAATACAGCTTTATATCTGATATTGAGATCCCTCCTACTTTGTTCTTCTTTCTCAGGATCACCGCAGCTCTTCGGGGTTTGTTTTTTTTTAATTTCAGATGAATTTTTGAAGAGTTCTTTCTAGATCTGTGAAATATGCTGTTGGTATTTTAATGGGGAGTGCATTGAATCTATAGATTGCTTTGGGTAGTATGGACATTTTAATGATTTGATTCTACCAATCCATGAACATGGTATGTTCTTCCATTTGTTTATGTCTTCCTTTATCTCCTTTTTCAATGTTCTATAGTTTTCTGAGTATAGGTCTTTTACGTCCTTGGTTAAGTTTATTCCTAGGTATCTTAGTTTTTTTGTGTGCAATGATAAATGGGACTTTTTTTAAAATTTCTCTTTCTGTAAGTTCACTATTGGCATATAAAAATGCCATAGATTTCTTGGCATTAATTTTGTATCCTGCTACATTGCCAAATTCATTTATTAAGTCTAATAATTTTTTGATGGAGTCTTTAGGGTTTTCTAAGTACAGTGTCATGTCATCTGTGAATAATGACTATTTTACTTGTTCTTTTCCAATTTTGATGCCTTTTATTTCTTCTTCTTGTCTGATCGCTTTGGCTAGCACTTCCAGTACTATGTCAAACAGGAGTGGTGAAAGTGGGCATCCCTGTCTTGTCCCTGTTCTTAAGGGAAATGGTTTTAGTTTTTGCCCATTGAGTATAATGTTGGCTGTGAGTTTGTCATGTAAGGCTTTTATTATGTTGAGGTATGATCTTTCTATTCCCACTTTGCTGAGAGTTTTTATCAAGAAGAGGTGTTGGATTTTGTCAAATGCCTTTTCTGCATCAATCGATATGATTATGTGGTTTTTGTGTCTCAGTTTGTTTATGTGATGTATCACATTTATTGATTTGCGGATATTGTACCAGCCTTGCATTCCTGGAATAAATCCCACTTTAGGTGTATGATCTTTCTAATGTAATATTGGATCTGGTTTGCTAGAATTTTGTTGAGGATTTTAGCATCTATCTTCATCAGCGATATTGGCCTGTAATTCTCTTACTTTGTGGTGTCTTTATCTGGTTTTGGGATTAGGGTAATGCTGGCTTCTTAAAAGGAGCTTGGAAGTGTTCCTTCCTTTTGAATTTTTTTGAATAGTCTGAGAAGGATTGGCTTTAGTTTTTTGAATGTTCAGTAAAACTCCTCTGTGAAGTCATCTGGTCCAGGGCTTTTGTTTGCTGGAAGCTTTTGAATTACTGTTTCAATTTCATCAGTAGTTATTGGCCTATCCAGGTTTTTTTATTCTTCCTGATTGAGTTTTGGAAGCTTGTATTTTTCTAGGAATGTGTCCATTTCATCGAGGTTGTCCAGTTTGTGGGAGTAGAGTTGTTCATAGTATTTTTTGACAATCCTTTGTATATCGGTAGGGTCAGTTGTTATTTTACCTCTTTCATTTCTGATTTTGTTTATTTGGTTTTCTCTCTTTGTTTCTTGGTGAGTCTGGCAAGAGGTTCATCAATCTGGTTAATTCTTTCAAAGAACCAGCTCTTGGTTTCGTTGATCTTTTGTATTTTTTTTTGGTCTCTGTCATTTATTTCTTCTCTGATCTTTATTATTTCCTTCCTTCTGGATGCTGTGGACTTTTCTTCTTGCTCTCTTTCCAACTCTTTGAGTTGTAGGGTTAGATAATTTATTACCAGTTTTTCTTGTTTGTTTGTTTTTTTTGAGGTAGGCCTGTAGAGCTGTGAACTTCCCTCTCAGGACTGCTTTCATTGTGTTCCATAGATTTTGGATTGTTGTGTTTTCGTTGTCATTTGTTTCCATGATGCTTTTTATTTCTTCTTTGATCTCTCTTATAACTCAGTCATTGTTTAATAACATGCTTATTTAGCCTCCAAGTGTTTGATTTTTTTCAATGTTTTTATTGTAGTTGATTTCTAGTTTTTTGCCATTATGATCTGAGAAGATGGTTGTTATGATTTCTATTCTCTTGAATTTGAAGAGACTTTGCCTGTGTCCTAATACATGGTCTGTCTTTGAAAATGTCCCATGTGCACTGGAGAAGAATGTATATTCTGTAGCTTTGGGGTGAGATATTCTGAAGGTGTCAGTTAAGCCCATCTGATCTAGTGAGTCATTTAGGATTGCTGTTTCTTTGCTGATTTTTTGTTTAGAGGATTTATCCAGTGGTGTCAGTGGAGTGTTAAAGTCCCCTACTATGACTGTATTGCTATCGATCTCTCTCTTACTATCATCCAGAAGTTGTTTTATGTATTTGGTTGCTCCTGTATTGGGTGCATATATGTTTACCAGAGTTATATCTTCTTGTTGAATTGCTCCCTTTAGTATTATGTAGTGGCCTTCCTTATCTCTTGTTATGGCCTTTACTTTGAGATCTATTTTGTCAGATATAAGTATTGCAACCCCAGCTTTTATCTAATTTCCATTTGCCTGAATTTCCCCCCCCTCATCCCTTCACTCTCAGTCTGTGTGAATTCTTTGTTCTGAGGTGGGTCTCTTGCAGACAGCAAATATATGGGTCATGTTTTCTTATCCATTCAGTTACCCTGTGTCTTTTGATTGGAACATTTAATCCATTTACATTTAATGTTATTATTGAAAAGTACTTACTTTTGGTCATTTTTATCCTTAATGTTT